>PVLA01015665.1:0-24211 GCA_004027455.1 Hydrochoerus hydrochaeris
TTGAAGACAAGTTTGCAATGTGTGATCATGAAAGGAAAGATCTCTTAAAAATAACAAGGAAACAGGCAGTAACAATACAAAGGCTAGAAGATGACAAGAGAATCTACAATTTAAGAATAAGAAATGTGTATGAAGAAGCAGGAATACATACAGGTGAACTACAAAGGCTATTCATGGAAATCATTAAGGAAAACTTCCCAAGCACGGGAAAAGAAAATGACATTCGGTTATGTGAGGCATACAGAACTCCAGCCACCTACAACCAAAACAGAGCTACACCCACACATATAATAATCAAGATACCAGAAATTCAATATAAAAAAAGAATATTAAAAGCCATCAGAGAAAAGAAACAGATTACCTATAAAGGTAAGCCCATCAGAATCATGGCTGACTTCTTGACACAGACCATCAGATCAAGAAGAACTTGGAGCGAAGTATTCCAAGCCCTGAAAGAAAATAACCTCCAGCCCAGATTGATGTACCCTGCAAAGCTGTCACTAGAAATTAATGGAGAAACAAGATGCTTCCATGACAAAGAGGAACTGGGTGAGTTTGTGACCACCAATCCAACCCTACAGAGAATACTGAAGGACATTCCAGAGAGAGAGAGAGAAAAAATCAGGATTTTAGGGACAGTGGCAGAAAGGCCTCAATGAGTGGGGCAGGCAGTAGAATGGAGAAAAGTGGACAAACAAAGGCAGAAAAATAGCAGTGCAGAAATGAGGCAGAGAAGGATGGCTAGAATGTCTAACAAAGATGTCCTCGATACACTATATTTTTAATAGTGCACCAGGATTTAAAACCCACATTACTTACACCACTCTGCTTGGATGTATTATATTCTGTTCCAGTCATTCTACCTGTACTAGATTTGAGGGCACAGACAGTAATCCCAAAAATAACAGGATATAGTATGATAATCATCCTTAATTTCCTATTAACTTAATCTAAAGCTCTGTAAAACCTACACTGTTTTACCATGACTGATCGTATTCGAATCTGGTTTGTTAGATTGCTATTTTGTATTGATAGGTTTTATTCAAAGCTGTTATGATTGATAGTATCAAGTCTGAGAGTATAGGCAACTGCACTTAAGATGACAAGATTCACTAAAATATCCACTATGGCTTGATTATTACTTGCCTTTGAAGTTTTATACTGTCTACAATGTTTTATTTTTACGAATATTGTTATGTACTGCTATATTCAATTATACTGCTATATTAAATTATGCCTGATGATCTAGACAATTCTATTGAAGATAATAAGAAACAACACAGTAATCATTGTAGATCACCTTGTACTGTGGTTTTATATGACTTTTTGGTTTCATGTTTTTATAGGAATTTGTTTTGTTTTGTCTTCCTAAGTTTTGTTTTTCCCTCTAATACAGAAAGGATAGAAATACATGTAGAGACTCATGCATGCATAGCTGTTTACACTTTCACTGTTTGAATATCTACTTTGTATGCTTTAATTTTGTAACTTGAATAGCTATTTCTAAGAGGACAATATGTAATTTATCAACTAGTGAATTCTTATTATTTATCTTTTTTTGAAATTCTGTATTATCTCTACCCTTTACATGCTTTTGTTTCTCTTTAAATAAAAAAATTTAAAAAAGATCACAGAAATTCAGCTTAAAAACAGAATACTAAAAGCTGTTAGAGAAAAAAACACAACTCACTGATCAAGGAAAGCCCATTAGAATCATGGCCACCTTCTCAACACAAACTCTCAAGTCAAGATGAGCTTGGAGTGAAGTATTTCAATTCCAGAAAGAAAATGATTTTCAACACAGATTAATGTATCCTGCAAAACTATCTTTCAAAATTGATGGAGAAATAAGATACTTCCATGACAAAGAAAAACAGAAGAAATTCATGTCCCACCAAACCAACTCTAGAAAGAATTCTGAAAGATATTCTACATAGACATAAAAATGACTGTAATTCCAAGAACAAAAACAGAAAGAAACCATCAGGCAGGACAAGTAATTAAACAAGAGAGAAAAGCAGGGAAACAATGACAGGAAAATAACATGACAAAGTTAAGCCAATACACATCAGTTATAATGATAAATGTAGATGGCCTCAATTCACCAATTAAAAGAAATAGATTGGCAGAATAAATAAACAGGATTGAACAATATGCTGTATACAAGAAACACATATTACTTGAAAGGAAACTTTGACCGAAAGTCAAAGGATGAAAACCAATATTCCATGTAACAAGAACCCAGAAAAAAGCAGGGATAGATATTCTGCTTGTAGACAAGATCAACTTCAAACCAAAAATCATCAAAAGAGATAAAAGAGGTCACTACATATTTGTTAGGGGAAAAATTCAACAGGAAGATATAATAATCACAAATATATATGCACCAAATACAATTATATAGGCATTCAATTATATAAGACATGCTAATATACATGAAAAATTAAATATGCAATAACACAGTTGTAACAAGGAATCTTAATACCCCACTGTCACAAAGAGATGAATCAACTAGACAAAAAGTCACCAAAGAACAGAAGTGAATCAAACCTGTGAAAAAAATGGATTTACTAGATGTTTACAGTGCTCCACCCAACAGCATCAGAGTATACATCCTTTTCAGCTGCACACAGAACATTGTCTAAAATAAATCATATATTAGCCCATAGAACATGCTTAAGTAAATGCAAAGAAATTGAAATTATCCCATGTGCATTATCTGACCATGTTGCACTGAAATTGAAAATTAATTACAAGAAAACTACAAAACCTACATAAACACATGGAAATTAAATAACATCCTCCTGAACAACCAATGAGTCACTGATGAAATTGAAGAAGAAACTAAACAATATTTACAATTAAATGAAAATGTGGACACAACATACCAGACCTGTGGAACACATTAAAAGTAGTCCTAATAGGAATGTGAATTCTCACATCAGGAAAACAGAAAGCACAAATAAACAACATAATGCTTCACTTCAAGCTTCTAGAAAAAGAAGAGGAAGTCAAGACCAAATCTCACAAAAGGGAAGAAAATATAAAGATCAGAGCAGAAATTATGCAATTGAGACTAAGAAGACAATAAAAGAAATAATGAATCAAAGAGTTGGTTCTTTGAAAGCATAAATCAAATTGATAAATCCCTAGCTTATCTTATCAAGAAAAGGAAAGAAAAAGCTCAAATTCATGCAATGAGGAATGAAAAGGGTGAAGTCACTACAAATCCTGTGGAAATTCAAAATATCATCAACACTTACTTTGAAAATCTTCACTTGAATAGGCTGGGAAACATAGAAGAAATGAACAGATTCCTAGAGACATGTAAATTACCAAATCTGGGTCAAGAAGATATCAAGCTGCTGAATAACCCAATTTCAATTAATGAAATTGAAAATGTAATTAAAACCTTACCAAAAAAGAAAAGCCCAGGTCCTTATGGATTCATGGCTGAATTCTACAAGAAATTAAGGGAAGATTTAATGCCAATACTCCTCAAACTCTTCAATGAAGTTGAAAGGGAAGGAATTCTCCCTAACTCATTCTGGAGACAAGTATTACTCTAATACCAAGACTAGAGAAAGACCTGATTAAAAAGGAGAATGATAAGCCAATCTCCCTAGTGAACAATTTTGCAAAGATTATCAATAAAATGCTGGCAAACAGAATGCAGCAAATCATCAAGAAGATTATATGCCATGACCAAGTGGGATTCATCCCAGAAATGCAGGGATGGTTCAACTTACCAAATCAATAAATGTCATATACCACATCAACAGAGCCAAAGACAAAAACCACATGATCATTTCAATAGTTGCAGAAAAAACTTTTGATAAAGCCCAATACTTGTTCATGATAAAAACCTTAAGAATGTCAGAATAGTCTCTACCTCATCTGATAAAATCCATTATGATAAACCAACAGCCAGCATCACACTAAATGGATAAAAAATAAAAATTTTCACTTTAAAATCAGGAACAAGACAAGGATGTCCACCATCACCATTCCTATTCAATGTAGTTATGGAAATGTTAGCCAGAGTAATTAAACAAGAGAGAGAAATAAAAGGAATAAGGATAGGGAAGGAAGAAGTTAAATTATCTTTATTTGCAGATTACTTGATACATAGAAGACCCCAAAAACTCCATCAAAAGTCTACTAAAATTAATAAGCAAATTCAGCAGCATGGTTGGATACAAAGTCAACACTCAAAAATCAGTAGTATTCCTGTACACAAACAACCAACTCACCGAGACAGAAATTATGAAAATAATACTTTTCAAAATAGCATCCAAAAAAGTGAAATACTTAGGAATCAGTCTAACAAAGGATGTAACAGAGCTATACATTAAAAACTATAGAACTCTAAAAAGGAAAATTGAAGAGGATATCAGAAAATGGAAATATATCTCTTGCTCTTGAATAGGAAGAACCAACATCGTGACAATGGCCACTCCTGAAATTGTTGTACAGATTTAAAGCAATCCCTATCAAAATACCATTAGTATACCTCATAGATCTAAAGAAAACACTCCTGAAATTCATTTGGAAACAGAAGAGACCTATAATAGCAAAGGCAATCTTGGGCAACAAAAGCAAGGCAGTATAATTTAGGAATTATACTAAAAGGTACTGTGATAAAATCAGCAAAAAGCAGACCCTGGTATCAGTGGAACAGATTAGAAGATGCAGATATAACTACAAAAACACTCAGCCTTATCCGGCCAAACATGTTCACTGGAAGAAAGATACCCTCTTTAATAAATGGTGCTGGAAAAAATTGACTTTCCACATACCAAAGCCTAAAGCCAGGCACATATCTCTAAAATCAAAATGGGTCAAAGATATAAATATTAAAACAAAAACACTAAATCTACTGGAAGGTAAGGTAGGTAGAAATCTTGGAGACATGGGATAGGCAAAGATCACGAACAAAACGCAAACCACATGGGAAGTACTTCAAAGAATCAACAACTAAGATCTTATCTTATTAAGTTCTTGCACATCAAAAGAAATCACCAACTGAATGAAAAGAAAATTTGCAGAGTGGGAAAAAGTTTTAGCCTTCAGACAAAGGATTTCTGTCAAGAATGTATAAAGAATTAAAAAAATCTGTCCCCCCAAATTCAAAGACCCAATCCAACAATGAGCATCTGAGATGAACATGAATTTCTCAGCTGAAGAAATACAAATGGCAAATACATACATGAAGACATTTCAACATCACTGGTCATTCAAGAAACGCAAATTAAAACAACATTGAGATTCCACCTCAATCCAGAAAGGATGACTGTCATCAAGAAATCAATCAATAACAAATGTTGGTGGAGCTGTGAGGAAAAAAGAATATTTTTCCACTCTTCATACTGGTGCAACCTCTGTGGAAATCAGTGCCGAGATTCCTCAAAAAACTAGGATTGGAAGTCCCATTCAATCGAGCTATTCCCCTTCTGGGTATTTTCCCAGAAAAATGGAAAAAGTCATACTACAGTGATATATGTGCACTCATGTTTATAGCAGTACAATTCATAACAGTTAAATCTTGGAAACAACCAAAGTGCCTGTTAACCATGGAATGTATAAAAAAGATATGGTAGTTTTATACAACAGAGTACTACTCAGCTATAAAAAAGGATAAACTTGAGGCTTTTATAGGTAAATGGATGCTACTTGAGACCATACTCATAAGTGAAATAAATCAAACTTACATGTGTAAATATTATATTGTCTCTCTAGTGTAAAAAAACTGAAAGTAATAAGATCTAAAATGTACAATTGATATTGTGAAAAATAAAGAGAAAAAAAGTGCTCAAAAGGAAAGAGCAACTTTGATGGGAGAAAGGTGACAAAAAAGAAGGGAAAAGATTCATGTATATAGGTATACAGATAGAAGTGTATATGTGTGTATATATATATATATATATATATATATATAACACAGATACAAGATAGATAACTATGCTAGTAGTCTTTGTAAGTTCATTGAAAAGAATAGTTGTGTTCATTGTTTGTTTGATCATTTTTGATGCCTAAATCTTGTCATCTGAACAATTACTTTTACGATAACAATTTGCAGTATATTAATTAGTATTAATTTCTTACAATTAAAAAATCTGTACCATTTTTATTCTTTGTTTTGTTTTTAAAACTAAAAACAAAAACACCTTCCCTCACTCCATATCCTTCCTGCCAGGACAGATACTGTATACACACTGTGGAAATTAGGGTGTATCCATCCTCACTGACCCTTCTGGGGTGCGGCACTGTGGCGAGCTGATGGCAGGGTAGAAAGTGCATATTTCAGCCTTGTGCTCCCTTGTGGAGCCTGAACACTTGAGGACAGAGCCATTGCTGGCACAGTGCCCAGGGGAAGGCACAGGTAGCTGCAGGCCATTTGGCCAAAGAATCAGAAGGTGTAAGGCGGGCCATCCCATGCCACACTGGGAGCAGTTTGCCTTGGGGGACAAAGGGTCATCTCCAGGCCAAGAAGGACAGGGCTCCTTTCCTCCTCCCTGCCAGGGACATCCTCAAGAAGCCCTTCACAGGGACTCCCAGGCCAGTCCAGAATCCTGATCTCACTTTTCGCTTTTTGAGACTGAGTCTTGCTGTGTTGCCCAGACTGGTCTTGATCTCCTGGGCTCAAGCAATCCTCCTGCCTCAGTCTCCTAGTCTGGTAACTTGGGATGTGGGCATAGGCCTTCATTTTCCAAGGCCTGTGTTTTACTTTTCACTTGATTTGTGGGACATCTTCTGTCTCCTGTCAGCCTGGAAATAACTTAAACTGAGGGCGGGAGGGTGGGGAGCGTAGCTTGTGGCATCAAGGGCCTGTGGTGGACATTCTTGCATGATGGCAGTTTTGCAGACATTTGTTGAGCACTTCATTGCTGCAGGGGTGATGCTGAACATAGCAGCTCAGCTACTCCACTAAGGATCCTGGGAGGGAGATGACTTCCTCATCACCACAGATGGGAGCCTGACTAGAGCATGTGACTTACAGGCCCAAGGCACTGAGGACAGTATGTGTGCATGAGTGTGCATGTGTGATCTTGAAGCACCTTCCCACACCAGAATAGAGATATTATCTTCTCCATCACTGCCTGCTCAATATCCTTTCTTGGAGGGACGAGAAACAAACCACGTGCCCAGGGCCTTTGCACTGAGCTACGTCTCTAACCCTTTTTAATTTTGAGACAGGTTGTTACTAAGTTGACAGAGCTGGACTCAAAACTTGTGATCCTCTTGCCTCAGCCTCCAAGAGTGCCTGGCTAAGGCATGAGGCAAATAAAAAATTAATTCTCCCTAGTACAGAAGAGGGAAACTGTCTTCTTCATTTTCTTTAGCATACCTATGTTGGAGAACATGTAAATTCCTGCTCTGTCCCTGTAGGATATGTGTCCTGTTAGAAAGTGGAATGAACTTCTTGCCTGTTTTATAGCCCAGGCACTGTTCTCAAGGGCCCAGGAGCCACTGCTGCACTGCAGACACCAAAGAAGGCAGGATCTGCTCCAGTCCTCAGAGGGCAGGAGCCGCATCTGATTGCAAAGCGCCCAGCCCATCATTAAGATACGAGCTGACATTCCTTGTGAGCTAAGACAATTAGCTGACACATACTCCAGCTACCAGGTGAGTTCAGGATGAACTGTGTGACCACGGTGCTGTCGTGTCACTTCGCGTGAGGTCTAGTTACTGTTGGGGAACATGTATGTGGCAGGTTGCCTGGTGGTACAAGGAGGGGAATTTCTGCCTTTGCGATCTCATCAGCAATCAGGGATGTGCACTGTAGTCTGGTTTAATGCTTATTCATAGCAAAACTGTTTCCTTTCTCTCCTACTTTTTCTCAAAGTCTTCTGGATTAGCAGGAGGTCTAATTCTTAATTATCCCTCCGGAGCCTTCAAATGGTTGAACAAAACTGGCATTTCCAATGCCAGAACAAAGACCAAGAATGTTCTCTTCATTTTCAATGAATGAAAAGTGCAAGGTGCACAATAGTTTACTGTTTTTCTGAAATGAGACGTAAGAAGGAAGCCTATATTTTCCTTTGCTTATATTTGCATAATCTGTGAAAGAGTAAGAAAGGACTTTAAAAGGTGTTGTGTGTGCAAGCTGTATGTAGGTTTATTTGCTGAGAGCAACTGAGAAGACACCGTTTTGGTGTCTTGACTTTTGAAGATGTGACATCACTAACGAGTCACAGTAGGCTACAAGGGGTGTGTGGTGGCTGAGGCAAGCCGCCAGAACAAACCAGGCAGGGAAGAAGCCCGGGGCCAGCCCACTCACTTCCCAACTCGGCCTTGACTTTTGGACAATGATTATATTGACACATTTTTTGGATTCACAATGAACTTCTCTTTGAAGGCCGAGTGTAAAAGCAAGCAATGTCTTTATTTTTTTTAAAAGTAAAACAAAGTAGCAATCATGTCTCTCCCTCATTCCCCAGGCTGAGAACCACTTCCAAGTTCCCCATCTAGCCTGGTGCCGTTCATAGTCCTGAGGCTCAAACTCTGTCCCCTGCTCCCCAACGCGGGGTCTGTGACCTTGGCCACCCCTTAGCTTCCAGGTGTGAGCGATGGGGATGGCCTAGGCAGAGCAGTCCAGGCTGCAGAAGTCTGCAGACGCGAAGAGCCTCAGTACATTGACCAGCGGGAACATGAGCAGCGCCCCAACCAACGAGCCCAGCTGCACCGCTGCCCCGCACCACACGAGGGCGCTGCGGCTCCGGTCGCGCAGGATCACGCCCAGCATGACCTTGATGTAGCTGAGACACGCTGAGAACAGCACCCAAGATATCACCTGCAGAGAAAGGGAGGAACAGATGCGGAGGGAAGGCCTGTGAGATGAGCCTCGCTGGCAGGGTGGCCTCACAGGGCTACAGGGGCCCATGGAATGGCCTATAAGTGCAAGGAGACCCCACGGTTGGGGGGGGGTGATGGGCATCAAAGGCAAAGGTGAAACTAAAGGTTTCCCCTGTGATCAAGCCAGGGCTTGTGAAAGGTCATCGCTGGGTGCTCCTGCATGGCCAGGGGAGGGTGGCAGTCAGGACAGCCCGCCTCCTCAATAAGAAGCACCCCTCCCACCTGGTCTTCTTGGGGAAGGGCAGTGCCAGTGGTGGGATACTCACAATGAGGACTTGTCCCCCCCAGTGGCCCTGGAGGAGGGGGCAGGGACTCAATGCAGCCATGGCCATGTTGTAGGCCCCAAAGCCGGTCCCCAGCACAGTGATGACCCCAAGGAATGGCAGAGACCTAGGGTAGAGTTGAGGAGATGAGCAACCTTGGCCTTCTCCACCCAGGGGATCCTGTGGCATGGGCAGCAACTGTAGGTTTAGAAGTTAGATCCATGTGGAAGGCTCCTCCCTGGCTCAAGTGGACCAGAGAGGCTCCCAAGGCCAGGACATCCATTCCTTAGTGTTAATGACAAGGCCTGGAATCACAGCAGGGGAGAGTAGAACGTGGCTCAGGGACCTGATGTAACTCCTGGTTCTGCCATTTAACTGTGAGGCTGGACCTGGGGCCTCAGTGTCCTCACCTGCAGAATGGGGATCTGGTAGGCTCATGGGGACCTGCAGGAGCAGCATGCGTAGGGCCAGCTCCAGCCACTGGCCTTGCCCGGCATTTGATCTGGGGCCATTTCCTCCCAGGCCAACACTAGCTGCAGCCAGGAAGCCAGGGGCGGATGAAAAGGTGGCTTTGATCTCAGCAGGGAAACTGTGCCCAAGCAGTGCGACCTTGATGACCCTTCCCTTCCTGGTCTCAAACACTCTAAAAGGCCTGGCTCCACCGTCTTAGGCAACCTTCCATCAGATCTCAGTCTGACATCTAAGGATACTCCCCTTCCCGTGGGGTCCTTGTCCCTTAGATCAACTACCACAGCTTCTAGGACACTATGACTGTGAGAACCCATGGTCTGCCCCTGACACTAGGGATTCCCACTCTGAGATTCTTGTGTCCCATGGCTCTAAGATGTCACAAGGGATTACTCAGATTCTTCAGGCCTGTGGCCTCTGGTCCTACCTCCCTTCAAAACTGCTACCTTCTCTATGTGGCTTTGAGGGCCCAAGGGAGAAAGTTCAGCTTCTGGGCAAATGGACATTTTCTGCCTAAGTCTCCTGCCCTCATTTCCCTCCTGGGCTGAGTAGGTCTAAGCAGCTCTTGAGCAAAGGCAGGACAGACTGTGGCTTGGAGGACTGCAAATCCTCAACATCAAATTCTGGAGGTGAGTAGTTCCCCTGAGGGGTCAGAAGCCCCTGGGTCAAAACCACCTGGGCTGCTTATGAGAGAGGGAAACTCACCTAGCTCTGGTCCAGGGTGGTTCAAGATGCATGGTGTCACTGAGTGCCCAGGCATTCTAGAATCACAGCTCCAAGGGGCAAAGAGGGCACCTGGTCAGTCCCTTTCTCTCAGCCCTGGGGACTCTGATTACCAGCCTCAGGAGCTGCTTGCCCTCCTCGCCAGCTGCTGGTGATGGTGGCTGACACCTACATTGGGACCACAGCGTGCTGGTGCTGCTCAACACCTTCCAAAATCAACCCACTGCGATTTAGGAGGTAGAACCATTGCCAGCTCTAGGTTAAGGGTAAAAAATCCCTGAAGCCCAAGAGGGAAAGTGATTTGTTCAATACTACACTGGTAAATAGCTGGTAAATAGCAGAGCTGGGACCTGCAGAAGCAGCATGTGTGTGAATGTGGGGAGGGGACAGTACTGGGAATTGAACCCCGGGCCTTCACACTGAGCTGTACTCTCAGCCATTTTTTTTGTTGTTGTTAATTTTGAGACAGGGTCTCTCTAAATTGTTGAATTGCCTGCCTCAGCCTCTGTCTTAGTTACTTTTCTCATTGCTGAGACCAAATGGTCAACATCCACAAGTTAAGAAAGTAAAGGTTTATTTAACTCAGTTTGTAGAGGTTTTAGTCCCTAATCTGCTGACTACAAGGCAGGGTGGCTTGGCAAAGGGGCATCACAGAGGACAACCAGTTCATGGCAAGCAAAAGACAGTGAAGTGAGGAAGAAGACAAGTCTCTTTCTGTCCCTTATATCATATCCAGCCTACTGGGATTAGGGTGGTGCCAATCCAATCAGAAGGCTGATTTAGTAATCATAGACCCTTAATCCCAGCATCATACTCTAGATTCAGACATCTCCGAAAAAAATCCTCATCTATGATCATATATGGATTTGGGGGTTTATCTACCCAAACCATAACAGTGCTGTTGAGTACTGGGATCACAGGTGTGCACCACACCTGGCTCGAAACCATATTCATAAGCACTGTAATGTAGCCTGGTGGTGAGGCTTGGAAAGTGGGGTTCTGGAATGAAGCATTCCACCCACCAGGGTTCCCCAGGGCTAGGTAGGGTTACCTGTTTGGCAGGAATATGGAGAGGAAGCAAGTGAGCGGGCTGGCCACGGAGCTGAGGGTGGCGGACAGGTGGTAGGCGATGGGCCCGTAGGGCAGGCAGGAGTAGGTCTGCACGGAGGGCAGCACGCCGTTGGTAAGTGCGTTCACAAAGGCCACCAATGTGTAGATGAAGGCCAGTTGTGCAGGGCGCAGGGCGGCCACCTTCTCCTCCAGGTGCCCCTTGCCCTTGCTACTCTCTGCTGGGTCCAGGGGGCCTGTGTCTTTCTCCTCACGTGGCCGGATGGAGTGGAGGGTGACCTGGGACTGCAGTAGGTCCTCAATGGAGCCTTGCTGGGCCCGGGACTGACGCTGGAGCAGGAAGAAGGCCAGGAGGCAGCAGCCCATCAAGCAGGCCAGCAGCAGGAAAAAGACAAGCGGTGAGAAGCGTGCAGGGAGGTAGCTGCTCTCCAGGCGGCTGGCCGGGGCCCACACAGCGGGGCTGCTGAGTTCCTGGGGACATCAGAGGGCAGACATGACAATAGGAACAGCAAAGACTGTCAAAGATCATCCACACCTAACAAATTCCAAAGCAAGGCTCCCCCTGAGGATTTCAGATGATCCCTCCCCAGGAGCCTCACTTCAGCCGCCCGCCCGCCTGCCCTCACTTGGACTGGGGCTCCAGGTGCACCAGCCAACAATTTTCAAGAGATGAGACTTCACCACCCCTAAATGGACCAATTTGGCATTGACTGTTTCTTGCTGATTAAAGACAGAGAAGTAGCTCAGAAAAGATGCCCATCTTAGAGGGAACTGAGCTCTAAAGGAACTTCTTACAGTAAAGCTGTCTGTACCTGGAAGGGATAAATGACGACCTTCATCATTTCTGCACAACAGGACAACTTACTCACCACTTGTATCAGTGTCACCCTTCACCTCCTCTAACAAGTCCCCATCCCCCAGAAGCCCCAGGCTGCCTGTGGCTCAGGATGCCATAGAAGTGCCAGTCATCTGGCTCTGAGTCTTCTGCTGCTGACATGGATGCTCTGTTGTCCACCTGCCTCAGGTCACTCCAGCAAGGACTCACTGGGATGGAAGGAAGCAGATCCTCCCACCCTTGTGACTTAGCACAGAGTGGTACTCTTCCAGGAAATACTGGGTACCTGTGTGCCATGGATCTCCCTGGTGGTCACAGGGCTTGAGGTGGCATCCAATGACTCTGTGATGTTGACACAGGTGGTGATACCCGAGCCCTGGGCCAGAGCCACCAGTGCAGGCAGGAGGCCACTGAACCCTTCACCGACAAAGAAGGTGGTGAGGTAGTAGGAGGGCAGCCGGCTCATGAAGGGCAGGAAGGTGACGGAGGACGTGCAGTCCACCAGCGCCAGGAAGAAGGTGAGGATGATGAAGGCGATGCTGTGGTGGCTATTCAGCACCCTGGAGGTCATGTTCCAGACAAAGGCGAAGAGGACACAGGTGCCGGTCCCCACAGTCAGGATGGTAAAGATGATGGGGACCTCGGAGAGGCAGCCAGGCCGAAAGCGATGCAGCAGGGTGACCAGCAGGGGTCCGATGTTGGCCAGTTGGATGACCACTGTGAGGTAGGAGGGCAGGTGCCAGCCCTCAGGCAGCTCCATCACCAGCAGCGGCAGCTCCACCCACAGTCCGTTGATAGCCACCCAGGAGCCCATCCCAAAGACACAGACTAGTAGGTGGACTAGGAAGGCCATGGCAGTGTCTGCAGGCTGTGGGCTGCTGTCCCCCAGGTCAGCCTGTGGCAGGGCTAGTAGAAAAGGACACAGGGTGAGATGGTGAGAATTCATCACAGAGAGGCTGGCTGTGGGCAGGGCTTTCTTCTTTCCCCCTCTCTCTTATTAAGTGAATAAACTGATCTTTATTAGCAAAAAATGGAAGAATTCCTTTATAACTAAGCTCATGAATCCAGGGTCAGAAAAGAGAATTTTGGTATGTTTAACATTCTAAATGTTAAATTACACAAAAGCAAATAATCAAAGATTCAACACATCCTCTGCAAAAAATGCTAACAGCAGCTGAGAGAAAGTGGCTCCTGTGAAGGGGCAGAAGACATGCTGGGTCTGGGAGGGGCTCATGGAGAAGCCGACTAGCCAAGAAGCAAGCCGAGTGGGGCCCTGGAAGAGAGAAGCCAGGAAACACCCCTCTGAGCCAGCCTACCAGCCCTTACTCCCCCACCCCACAAGCAATTGGCTGGGTCCAGAGGACAGGCTGAGTTGATAACACGTGAAGTACAAAAAGCAACTGAATAGGTGTATTGTTCGGTTGACTTTGCAGGCCTGGGGCTGCGTGGTCTGAGCATTCACAGGGAGGATGACAGTATGCAATATAGCAATTATGGTACCTTGTCTTTGAAGTCCAATATTGTTCTCACTGTTTTGTTCCAATTATTGTTTTGCTTTAATCAATATTCTAGTTTGATTGGTTTTATTCTTTTTTTTTGCTTGGTTTGGTTTTGCTGTGTCTGATAGAGTGGACAGCTATTGTGAAGATAACAAGAAATACTATGGTAGATGTTGTTCATTTCCTATTATCCTGTTTTGAAGTTCTGCACCAATTTCACTGCCTTGTTTTGATTGGCTTTATTGTTTTGTTTTGTTGGGTTTTACTATCTTTAAAAAAAATATTAATAGCAGTTGGGCACAGCAGCACATGCTTCTAATCCCAGCTGCTTGGGAAGCTTAGGCAGGAGGACTGTGAGTTTGAGGCCAGCTCTGACAACTTTGGGGGGACTTGTCTCAAAAACAAACAAACACCAACGTCAAAAGACAAATGACAGCATAAAACACAGACAAAATGTTCATCTTTCTAATATACAGAGTGTTTTTATGGGTCTGTAATTTCAGAACTCTGGGAAACTGAGGGCAGGAAGATTGTAAATTGAGGCCCGATTTGGACAATTTAGTGGCTTTAGAGGCCCTGTCTCAAAATAAAAAGTAAAAAAAATGCCTGGGGATGTTGCTCAGCTGAAGGTCCTGGGTTCAATCCCCTTATGGTTCATTTGAAGTATCTCCCAAAGCCTCACGTGTTTGGAAGGTGACAGGACAATAGGGTGCTATAATCCTCCTGGATTAATCCTGACCTTGCTGTGAGGAGGCGGGGACTAGTTAGAGGCGTCACTGGAGCGACCTAGAAGGATGTGTGCTTGTCCCCAGCTCCTCCCTTTTCTCTCTGCTTCCAGGCTGCCACAACAGCTCTGCTTTGCCAGGCTCCTTCACCACATGTTTTCTCCTATTGACACTGGGAGCAAAAATAAGCTTTTTCTCCTCTAAATTGTGGATATCAGGTAATTTGTCCCAGTGATAAGAAAGTGGCTGAGACAAATTCCCAGTACCACAAAAAGAAGTTTTACAAATCAAGAACAAAAGCCTCAAGAAAGATGGCCAAGTTACAAACACTCAAAAAATTGCAAATAAGCTTTCATCTCATGGGAAGACTATTGTCTCCTTTCACGATGGGGGTAAAAATGAATCTTAAATTGTCATTTTTTACCATGAGATTGGCCCAAAGGCAAAGGTCACCTCCTTTGAACTGAATGACTCATGTTCATTGTGGCCTTGTAACAGCAAAATATGGGAATCCATCCAAGCAGCTATCACAGAGGTGGGGCGAGCTGCAGGGCTCTGCTTGTTGGGATCCGCACACCTGTACAGGCTGCAGGAACGAGGAAGGGAGATGATCTCACTGCTGCTAAGGGAAAGGTCTGCAGCAAAGCTGGTGAGTGACCGAGTCTCAGATGGGGGTGTGTGTTCTCTTTGCTTGTATTTGCCAAATCGACTTGGGCACCCAAGATACACTGGGGGTGTTGGTGCCACCTCAATATCTATCTTTTTATATAGCTTTAACTGTGAACCATGTGCACTATTACCTAACATAAAAATAATAATAAATATTAGAAATAAAGTTTCACTCTGGTTCTTTTTCTCCTGAAAGCATAGAACTCTCAGCTGTGCAGACCTTCAGAGACTTCCCACCCCAGTGCTCCAGCATGTGTCTGCTCTTATCTTGCCAGTTACCTGCCTGATTCCCAGTGTCACCTGCCTGCAGTGTCACTGGCTCTCTCCAATCTGTTCTTAGTCAATACAAACCAATAGACTGGCCAGGGTGAGACTCTGGAGCGAGGTGTCTCACTTGACCCCAGCTCTGTCACATGCTAGGTGACTCTGGGCAGGTGACTTTGCCTCTCTGTGTCTCATTTCTCTTCCTGCCAATCAGGGACTTCAATCAAAGGGGCCTCACGGCTTGTGACGAGGGGAAAAACAATGCCAGCCTTGCCTTGAGGGTGCGTCCATCATTATGCAGAGACATGAGGCTTGGTGACATACTTATTTTTTCCTACTTCATATGACAATTTGAACATGATTATTAAAATTAAAACAGTAAAATGTTTCCTAGCAGTTTGAACCTGGAACTCTGGGGGCTAATCACTGGGCTGGACTAGCGCCTCCTGTTCTGGGTGCCCCAGCAGAGTTCATGCCCTGCTCTGGACCAGCAGGGAGGCACCCCACCACCACCACCCCTGCCCAGGAATCTCTGACACCAGTAGGCGGCCCCTCTTGTTCCTACATTGCCGCAAGCTGAAGCTGGGTACCCTGCTGCCCATGTCAGTGGCACAATCCCTAAGGTCTGCAAATGGCTAGGCCAGGAGAGGGCACCCAGGACAGAGAGGCTGCTGGGGAGCCTCAGGGCTGCTGAGCCGTGCTGGCCCCCACTCTGCTCCGCCCTGCCCCATCTAGTCAGGGTGGGAAATCTTGTCTGCCCACCTTCCCTGTCTGCTTTCTGGCTTTGCTGCCCAGCATGTTGAGGACAGGTGGCTTTTCTGATGACACTTAGCTCCCTAAGGCTAAGGTTGAAGGCCAGGTCAGGCCAAGCTGCTAAATGTGTTAAACGATTCCTTACAGTCATCTTCAAGTCTGGTGATATTCTTCAAAATTCAGGTTTTTTGGTTTCTGGGGAACATTTTGGAAGACCTGGCCACATAGACCCACACACTCATATGGCAAAAGTATCTGTTGCCCTCCTTAATTTAGGCTCCCCCTTGGCCTCCATGGGTAGAGCAACCCTTGTTCAAGCCTTGTGCTTTTTGTCTGTTTTGCTGCCTGGAACTCAGATGTGATAATCAGAACACCAGAAGCCATTTTGTACTATGAAGGACTACTCTCCCTTGGGATTTCTTTCTTTCTTTCTTTCTTTCTTTCTTTCTTTCTTTCTTTCTTTCTTTCTTTCTTTCTTTCTTTCTTGGGATTGAACTCACAGCTTTGCACTTGGCAGGCACTTGGGCCCCTGAGCTAAATCCCAGACCTCTTCCTTGGGATTCTGTGGCAGCCACACAACCATATTCTGCCTTTGCTAAACTATGATGCTTGCTGTTCAGTGTTAGGATGTTAAACTTCTATCTTGTTTATCATGCTTATTTGACATACAGAAAAACACTGGTGAAATGTATAAAGATATATATTCAGGGATATATACTTACTGACTTTAGTAATAGATATATTCACTTCTTTTGATCTCCTGATTCCCCAACTCAGGAACTCAGGTCTTCTCCGAGCCAGAATTTTATCAAAAATCAAAATATAACAATAGCTGTTTAGACTTGCCTTGAAAAGACACTAAGAAACACTCACATGGAATGAAGTCTGGCCTGGTTCTAGAATTGCAAAATGAAGGACTCTAAGATCTTCAGTGGGATATGGTGGCCCACACTTGTAATCCCAACATTTTGTGAGGCTAAGACATGAGGATCACAAGTTCAGGCCCAGCCTGGGCAATCCAGTGATTTAGTAAGACCCTGTCTAAAAATAAGTAAAATAAAATAAAACATAAAATATAAAATAAAGGACCAGGAATATAGTGTAGTGAAAAAGTCCTGGGTTCAATCCCTAGTACTGCAAAAAAAAAAAATCCAAAACACTAAAAGGTTAAGACTAAACCTGAGGACAAAGGTCTTCCAGAGAAATTTACAAAAGAAAGATGACACATTTGAGCCTAGTCTGGATAACTTAAGTAAGACCCTGTTTAAACATAAAAAAGAAAATGGGTTGGGGCATAGCTCAGCATGAGGCCCTGGATTTGATCCCCAGGACTGTGCATGGTGATAGCACCTGCTTCCCCAACAAGCTCCAGGTGTCCTGAGAGGGGACAGAGGCACAGTGGAGTGGCAGCTGGACCAGCTGTTGCAGGCCAGGTTGGCAGAAAGGGTGAAGGCAGCAAGGCTGAGGAGGTAGCGAGCGATACACTAATCTAGGAACAAGTCAATTACTAGAGACAGCAGGCAGGCTTCACAAAAGCTGGTGGCCTCTGGTGGCTGGGAAGTGGTTCTGCTGTGAGTAGTCAGCAGGCTACACACACATTGGGTTACACATTGATACCTCCAGGAGCTGGACACCTGGATGGCTCAAGTGCCAGTGATCGATGACCGGGGCCTGCACTCCCTCCCCGCACAGCCTTCCTCTGGTCTGAACACAGCACCACAGCCAGATAGGTAGATGGCAGCAATTTGGCTCCTAGAGTCACTGTCCCTTATCTGGAAAACAAATGTGGTGGTGGCCTGCTGCTTCTGTCCTCAAAGGTGCTATTGTCCTGTGTCTGTGGTCATAGTGAGGGGACGTCTTGGGCAACGGGAGGTGCAAAGGCCTGGACGTTTCTGGGAACTCATGAGAAGCCTGAATGGCTGATGTGGAGTGCAGAGGACCCCATGTTTAAAAGATAAAGATTGGGCTGGGGTAGGGAGCATGTTCTCAGCACACAGAGGCCCTGGGTTCAACCGTCAGCACTGCAGGGGAAAGGAGAAAAATTCCTATCTGCATTTTCTATTCTGTCTACAGCAGCCTGTGGTTCTCGTTTATTCATTGAGTTAGTATTTTGGGTGTATTAAAATAGTATTTTGCCTCCTATGTGCTGGACAATAATCCCTGCTGTCAGGAATGTGTGAGAAGTGGTCACCAAGAAAAAGAAAAAACAGAACTATGGAGCAAGGGCTGTAAAGAAGCAAAGCTAGAAGGGAGAAAGTACAGGTGTGAAAGAGGGTCCAGGGTGGAGACAGCAAGTGCAAAGGCCCTGGAGTGGGACTTCCTTTGCCAAATCCCAGAAATAATCTCAGTTGTCAAAGAACAGCAAGGAAGCCATTATCGCTTCAGTGGGAGTGAGGCCTACAGGTGAGAACCACACGTGCAGAGTCTTCTCATGGCCAAAGCCCACTCCCTGTTCCCGGGCCCTGGCAGCTGGGAGCTGTATCTATCTGCTGAATGCTCCAGTGTAATGTCTAACATGATAGCTGTGGTAAGCAGAATAATTAGGAGCCAGGGATGCAGCAGCAGTGAAGCTGGTTAGCCTGTGAGGAAGCTGCCGAATTCATCCAGGAGAAAGGATAATAAAACAAGAGGTGGCTTTCTGTAGCTGTTCATTGAGCCCAGCTACTGGCACACACACCTTCCACCATGCCCTCTCCACAGTCCTGAGGTCGCCACAACGATTATCTCCATTCTACAGACAGGAAAGTGAAATTCAGAGAGGGAAAGCTATTTGCCCAGGGTCACACAGCTGGCCAGTGGGACACTGAGGTTTGGGCTCAGCCTCCTCACCAACCCTCGAGGAAGCCTGGTGTGAGGGGATGAGAAAAGGCCCGTGGGCCACAGATCAGAGCGACTTCTACCACCTGGGGTCTCTCTAGCACCTGGGCTGGGAAGGAAATGGAGGGGACAGGCACAGGAAAACATAGGAAAGGCCCTAAAACAGCTGCTCCCCCAGGACCCAGGGTCCTTTCTGTGATTGTAGGAGCCTAGAAACAAGCCCAACAGGAGGGCCCAGATGAGCAGATAGAGAGCAAAGCCAGTGGGTCAGCACCATACTCTGACTCCCCGCTATCCTGTGATTCTGGGGCTTCAACCTAGGGCCTTGCATGTGCTACTAGCCCTCTGCCACTAAGCAGTACCCCCAGTCCCTCTTTTGTTTCCCTGCATCAAAAACTGAGCATCTCAGGCCCAAGAGAATGGGAGCAAGCGCGGGTAGGTTCTGCCCTGGTTCAGGCACTCTGTTGTGTGGGCTAGGCCACGCCCCCCATGCTTTGATCCGCAGGACCAGTCCCCTCCCGCCTCGGTGCTTGTTACATGCCAGCTGGGGGCTGTGAGCTGTATCTATCTGCTGAGTGTTACTCTCTCCCACGGGAGCATCATTTCCATGGGAACAGGGCTCTGTCCTCTTCCCCTAGTGCCCAGGTGCTTCCTGGCTCGCTAAGGGCTGGCACTAAGCCAGGTTCCCACTCTGAGCAGATAAGCAGGCAGCTGGTGGGTACCACATTCTAGGGGCTGGATGGATCAGGATGTATGGGCCAGGTTGCCTGGGTGCTAGATGAGTCCCCATGCCCAGGCAGGTGCCTGTCCAGTCAGTGCTATCCTGAATCCAGACTCCCGGAGAACTTGGCAGTCCTGCAGGCCACTGCCTGGGCCTGCGCCCGGGCCCCAATGTCACTGGGTGGACCACGTTGGTTTGGGGGAAGGAGGGTCAGAGAAGGGAGACAGAGAAAAAGCTGATACTGAGAGACAGAAAGAACCAAAACAGAAGCAGGCAGCTGGAAAGACAGTGTTGGGTGTGGTGATGCACATCTGTAATCCCAGCACCATGGGAGGCTGAAGCAGAATGATCACAAATTCAAATCTACCCTGTGCAACTTAGTGTGATCTGTCACAAAATAAAAAATAAGAAAAACAAGGAGTGGGGGTGGGAGCCTGGGTGTGTAGCTCAGTGGAAAGTGCTGGGTTCGACTTCTGGTACTGAAAAAAAGAAAAGAAAAGAAAATTAAAGAAAAGAGAAGAAAAGATAAAAGAAAAGTTGAACAGAGAATGAAGCCCACAGGATGGAGGCAGAAACCAGCTGGCTGTGCTGGTAACCTGAGAGTGGGTGCTGCTCACATCCACAGGAGAAGAGAGGTCTCCCCTGCCTTTTAATTGCTGAGGACCTCAGAGTCCCCTCAAACTCTGTGCCCACCTTGTAAAAGCATAGAGCAGACAGAGAGCAGGCTGGCACCCAGCTCTCCCAGGATCTCAGCCTGTGCTCACACCCTCTCACCCTCTCAGGGCCTCGGGGTCCCCACCTGTGAAAAGGGCTGCGCTGCTGTGAGGGAGGAGATAAGGGAGCCCAGGAGGCTCTGTGTTTCTTCCCTCCAGAGCGGGAAGAGCTTGCAGCCTCCCACAGCTGACCTTGGCGCAGACGCCGCTGGTCCATGCCACCCCACGCGGCCGATCTGTTGCGTGCCAGCCTTTCTTTGGCAGCAGTGGCGTCCAGGGCCAGACAAGGAGATGCTCAGGCTGACACCGCGCGCTTGGAGCCTGGACACAGTGGGTCTGGAGTTCACGGTCCCAACCCCACCGGGCCGTCGAGGAAGAAGCGTCTTCCTGCTCATCCCCCGGCCTCTCGGGACCTGGCAGCGGGACACTGGGGGAAAGGTCGCGGGCCACCCGCCGTTCTCCAAGTTCCCCGGTCTCCGTGCCCCGTACTGGACGCCTGGCCCAGGGTGCTGCGGTGCCCCCTCCCTCGCCCAGCGCCAGGATCCGCCGCCCGCGGTCTCCGGCCGCGCCACTCACCTCGGGTCCAGGTTCTGGCTCTGCGGGAGCGCGCGTCCCGGGAGTGCGCACCTGTCCCCGCCCCGGCCGGGGAGGGCGCAGGGCGAGAGGCGGGGTCCCCGCGCTGGGAGTTCCCCGGCCGGCCCGGAGGAGCCAGACGACCGGTCCTCTCGGGGCTGCTGGGATCGGGCGCTCTCTGCGTCGGGATCGTGGAACGGTTGGTCCCCGAGGGCCGGACACCTGCCCGGTTGCCTCTCGGTCCCACCCCGCAAGGCCCGAGCGGAGCGGAATGGGTTCAAATCCCGGCGCGTGAGCCGGACACTGGGCGGTGGGTGACAAGGGCGCCCCCGCTGTCGCCGGGAGGTCATAGCAGCAGGGAGGGCCCAGGCGAGGTCTTTGGGCTGGAGAAGCAATGGTTTTCCTCTCACCTTTGTCTTTTGGGGACGTTCTGTTCCTCTTCCATCTTACACAGGAGTAAGCGGAGGCCCAGAGAAGCCAAGAGTCTTGTGAGCCATCACACGGTCGCCCAGAGCAGAGCTCCCTTCCGGTGCTCAGTGAGCCACGGTGACCTGCAACAGTGAACATCGCATTACTGTTCAGCGATCCAAATGGCAGAGGCCCAGAGAGGTTAAAGAACATCCTGAAGGGGCTGCGTCAGGATTGGAACCCAGACTCACCAGGATGTAAAAGGATCTCGCAGGTCCTGGCATCGGGTAAATATCGTGGAATACCAGCTTCTGTGAGTGGTCTGCTTCGTGGGTTTTCCCCCAAGACATGTTTGTGTAGGAAGCCACTACTGTCTGGCAGATGTTTGGGAGGAGAGGGAGCATGGCTCCAGGCAGGGACTCACTTTTAGCTCGGCAGGTGCGGTGGCAGGAAGCGTAACGTGTGCTTTGGCACTCAGGACACATCACCCCAAAACACGACTGTGGAAGATGAGACTGTCATCCCACATAAGCTTCTCTGGCATAGCACGGGATGGTTAATATCAGAGCTAAGGGAAACCTCTATCCTCAAAGAAGTAGATCGCTATCAAGGACATCTACACTAGTAAAAGTGTCTGTGTAGGAAGAGGCTGCTCTAGACCACTTTATTGCTTCGGATAGTTTATCTGCATAACAAGACAACCTTTACTCCCCGTACAAGTCCTCCTCTCACCATCCTCACCGGGGTGGCCCCTAATCCTTTCTGGAGCTTAAAGCTCTGTGTAAGCTGCAGCCATTGGCCCTTCTCCAAGTCTCCTATGTGCGTCCACATAATTAAAAGAGTTTCTCCTGTTCATTTGCCCTTCCTCAGTGGGACCTATAACAATGCCAAAGGACTTAGAAGAGCGGAAAGAAACCATTGTTCTCTCTGCTGCCAGAGCAAATACTTTGTATCTCAGGGTCACAAGGCTCTGCTCCCTAGAGAAGAATGAAACACTTCCACAATCTTCACAAACTCGCTGTTGCTTGCCAAATTAAGAAAAATGCTGAAGTCTCACATTTAAGTCCTTTCTGAAACAGAATCAGTAAACACTGATGACTTTTATTACTTTTACTGCTCACATCATTCTTTTTTTAAAAATTTTATTTAAACAGTAAACAAGCAAAACAGAAAAAGGGGTAGAAACAATGCAGAATTTTAGAAAAAAAAATAGTAACAAATCACTAGTTGATAACTTACATATTGTCTTTTTAGTCAAAGTTGTTCAAGTTACAAAATTAAAGCATATAGAGTGGACATTCACAGTGAGGCTGCAAAGAAGTTCAATGATCCAGTAACAACTTAGCAAACATGGTTATCAATCCTAACATAAATGCAGTTATATCCTTTAGAGCACTTTCTGTTCCTCCTTTTATTTATTTTTTTTAATTTAAAGAGAAACAAAAGCATGTAAAAGGTAGAGATAATACAGAATTTCCAAAAAAAACCCCAATAACAATTCACTATTTGATAAATTACATATTTTCCTCTTAGAAATAATTGTTCAAGTTATAAAATTAAAGCATACAAAGTAGACATTCAAACAGTGAGAGTGTAAACAGCTACGCATGCATGAATCTCTACATGTATTTCTATCCTTATGTATTAGAGGGAAAAACAAAACATAGCAAAACAAAACAAATTCCTATAAAAACATAAAACCAAAAAGTCATATAAAACCACAGTACAAGATGATCTACAATGATTACTGTGTTGTTTCTTATTATCTTCAATAGAATTGTCTATATCATCAGGCATAATTGAATATAGCAGTATAATTGAATATAGCAGTACATAACAATATTAGTAAAAATAAAACATTGTAGACAGTATAAAACTTCAAAGGTAGGTAATAATCAAACCAGAGTGGGTTTCAGGTGAATCTTGCCATCTTAAGTGCAGGTGCCTATACTCTCAGACTTGATACTATCAATCATAACAGCTTTGAATAAAACCTATCAATACAAAACAGCGATCTAACAAACAAGATTTGATTACAATCAGTCATGGTAAAAGTGTAGATTTTACAGAGCTTTAGATTAAGTTAATAGGAAATTAAGGATGATTACTTTACTATATCCTGTTATTTTTGGGATTACTGTCTGTGCCCTCAAATCTAGTACAGGTAGAATGACTGGAACAGAATATAATACATCTAAGCAGAGTAGTGTGAGTAATGTGGGTTTTAAATCCTGGTGCACTATTAACAATATAGTGTATCAAGGCCATCTATGTCAGAGATTCTAGCCATCCTTCTCTGCCTCATTTCTGCTATACTATTTTCTGCCTTTGTTTGTCTAGTTTTCTCCTTCATTCTACTGCCTGCCCCACTCATTGAGGCCTTTCTGCCACTGTCCCTAAAATCCTGGTATTTTTTTTCTCTCTCTCTAGAATGTCCTTCAGTATTCTCTGTAGGGTTGGATCGGTGGTTACAAACTCACCCAGTTCCTCTTTGTCATGGAAGCATCTTATTTCTCCATTGATTTCTAGTGACAGTTTTGCAGGATACATCAATCTGGGTTGGAGGTTATTTTCTTTCAGGGCTTGGAATACTTCGCTCCAAGCTCTTCTTGATCTGATGGTCTGTGTCAAGAAGTCAGCCATGATTCTGATGGGCTTACCTTTATAGGTAATCTGTTTCTTTTCTCTGACAGCTTTTAATATCCTTTTTTTATCTTGAATTTCTGGTATCTTGATTATTATATGTCTGGGTGTAGCTCTGTTTTGGTTGTAGGTGGCTGGAGTTCTGTATGCCTCACATAACCGAATGTCATTTTCTTTTCCCATGCTTGGGAAGTTTTCCTTAATTATTTCCAT
>PVLA01015666.1:0-24199 GCA_004027455.1 Hydrochoerus hydrochaeris
GAGACAGAGGAGCTATTGATGGAGGTCTTTAATGGATTCTGTAAGCCAACGATTTTTATTGCCTTTTTCTTTTGGTCTTTTTGAGGTAGGGTCTCACTATGTAGCTGGCCTCAAACTTACTTTGTAGCCTAGGCTGGCCTCAAAATCACAGAGATCCTCCTGCCTCAACCTCCTGAGTGCTGGGATTACAGGCATGTGCCACCATACCTGGCTGTGCCTTTTTATTCTTCTTGATTACATTATTTTTGCAGTCCCAGGGACTGAACCCAGGATGTTCACACTGAGCTACATTCTCAGCCAGTTATAATATTTATTTATTTGTTTATTTTAGCATTGGGGATTGAATTCAGAGCTTTCCCACTGAGCGACACTCCCAGCCTGCCTTTCTTTTCTTTTTTTGTTCTCTCTCTCTCTCTGTGTGTGTGTGTGTCTCTCTCTCCTGTCTCTTTTTATTTTACATTTGAGACAGGGCTTTGCTCAGTTGCCCAGGCTGGGCTTGGACTTGTGATCCTCCTGCCTCAGCTCCCTCGTGTGCCGGGATTCAAATTCTCGACTAGGATGGCATGAAAGCCACACACATTCAGTGGAGAACACGGCCTGCATTTGCATTTCTTTCTGGGCTGTTGATACGCGCCTTGACTATATCACCATTTATTCACCCATTTTTCTAGTCGTGACTATGTGGGTTTTTTTTTAAATCAGTATCATTTCGCGATACATATTAAATACACACATTGAGGGGAATTGGAAAAAACCAGATATGGTGTCTTGGTCCTCTAGGACTTCGGCCTGTTCCCTATCATCCATCTTTTACTTTCCTCTTTAAATTACTTGTACTTTGGTCTTAAACCCCTCGGTGTTTAACCTTCTGTGTCTGATTTATCCCAGTTAGCTTTATGGTCTCGAGGTGCATCCCGTTTCTTACCTAGGCCTCAGCTGTACCTTTTGATGGCTGGGCAGCACTCCGCGGTGTGTGCACGACACATTTCTGTACCCTCTCCCAGCATTTAGCTATCCTGAGTTGTGCTGCCAGAAGAGCGGGCCTGCGTGGCTCTGTAATAAGATGCCTTTGACTTCTCACCCCACTGCTGCTGTGTGTGACCTTAAATGTGCTCTCCCGCACTGATCCCACCTGCATTTTTAACATCGCTGGATAGAACCTTCCTTTCTCCAGCTGTAAGGAAGCCGCCAAGCCCCAGGTTACACGTCCTTCCGGGGCAGCCTGTATGCCTTGGTATGGAGGGGAGCAAAGGGGTACACTGACCTGGCCTTCCGCTCTCTATACCATGCTGTGCACCCTGGGGCCACTCACTTTTGCCAGTGCTCACCCTAGGAGCCTCCCTGCACCTTGCCTTCTCCTTCTGTCTCGCTCTCTTTTCCACTCGGCCCCGTTCAGTTTCCTCTTCAGGTTTCCCCACTTTCCTTCCTTCCCACTCATGCTGTGTTTTCTCTCCCCCTCTCCGTCATTAACCCCTTCCCGTCATCTGTTTTTGTACCTGGCCTCAGCTCAGGAGGTCATAATTCCCAGAACATCCGCAGCCCCTTTCCGGCTTCCTCATCCTGGGCGGGGACAGCCAAAGATTAGCAGGAAGCCAGGACCCCATGACCTTGGAGCCCGCTCCGCTCCGTTAACCCTTTCTGTGGAGCTCGGAGGAAACGGCTCACTGGAGACCGCACACGTGTTTACAATCCTTCTAAGGGCTGGAAGGAAGCATACAGCGGCAGGAAGTGGCAGGGCTGGACAGAGGCGAGACGGGAAGTGAGGGATGTTTGCCTGTGCCTTGGTCCTCCAGTGCCATGCCAGTGAGGTCTCTGCCTCCTCCATGGGCTTGGTTCAATCCCTGCTGTTCTGAGCCCCACTGTGCAACCTGGGGTCCAGGAATCCACTTCCTTTTGCTGTTTCTCACATCTCTTACACCCTCCTGTTATCCAGTAACTGACTGATTCTTCCATTACCTTCCACCCTCACCTCATACCCAGAGAGACTTGAAAATAACTGAGGTTCATCTTGCTTCTTCAAAAACCTCTTTGATGTCCCTCAAGGAGTCAGGTCTACTGCAGCAGCCTGAGGCCATGGGGAGCATTAGAAATATATTCGCTCCTGAGGTCTGCCCCAGTCAGCTTAGCCTTCCTAGCCTACCCGCTGGAATTGCATTCCTATTTATACGCTTTCTTTTAAAATGAAACAACCTCTGGGAATAATGTGCTGAAGGGGCACTGTCATTACTTTGGTGTCTGTCATTATTATGATTCGGAGCCATTGGTCCAAAACCAACCTCCCAGCTGTGGTATTGCTACTATGAAAAGGTTCCATCTTCCTTTTAACAGTATTCCTAGGGCTTCCAGAAAAACACTGTCGGGAAAGCAGATTATGATTTCTCTAAGATATCCTTACTTTTCAAAATGCTGTATAACCGATCCATTATTCCTCCATTTCAAAGCCCTTCTTAGTTCTTGTATTTTTGTGAGGCTCTGATATCATTTGCACTAACAATTCTTATTCAAGTGCTGGTTCCTCTGAGTTGGCCGCTGTGGGGAGGGGCGTGAGTTGGTGGTGCTTTGCTCTAAGAATAGCTTTGATGGAATGGCACACATGGTATGCTTTAAAAGGCAACACAGAAGTACCTCCAAAGTCATGGTGAGGTAGGCAGCAATAACCTTGGGACTGGCTCAGGCCTTGTAGAGAGACCTAGCTACATACCATTGATTGTTTAAACAGAAAGCAGATGTAACATATACCACACATGCAACACAATTGGATTCACCACATGTCAGGTGCTCAGCATGGACACAGAGTTCCTGGCTGCCACCCCACCTAGCCAGTTCCAACACCCTCTGTCCTAAACCCTGTGACTGGTCTGATCAGTGCCTTAATGTCTGGGGCATGTGTGCTGGGGGGTTTGGAAAAACCACCCCGATTCTTCAAAACTTATAACTAAGGGGATAGGATAACATATTAAGCAAACCAAGACCCTGCCACGGGTCAAAGAAAGGGGCTGCTCTTAGTAATTGTGCAGGCAACAGGTATCACCTGGCAGTCCAGGACCAGTGGTCACTATGATTCTAAAGAGATTCCTTGCAGGAGGCTTTGGCTGTGGCCCTGGAGGCCACCATGGGAGCCAAGGGAAACCCTGTGGCTAGTGGATGGAGAGAGGAGGAAGATACCTCGAGCAAAAGCACTGGAGAGGGTTCCTGGGGTGCCTGGACAGAGCACCCGTGATTTAATCCGGGATAAATGAGGCTCTGGGCAAGTACAAAAAAGAGATTATCTTAAACTGCCAAGTGTGATTTATGTTAAACCCAAGACTTCCTGGAGTGCAGAAGGTGTTTCGGAGACTAACGGGTGGGTGCCTTTTGGGGCTTGGAAAGCAGCCTGAAGTCAGGCTCGGTTCAGCCTTGGCCAAGAACTCCCTGTTGCAAGGATGCAAGATAAATCAACTGCTGCCTAGGCCCATTCGGGCTTCAGATCCTACGGTAAAATAAAACTATTGGTGGCAAAAAATACTCCAAATATAACAAACTCATGTTAGCCAGGTAAAACTTGTGGAAAATCTCTGTGCCTAAAGCACTGACTTTGAAGAAAATAAAGAAAATGAAATAAAACCCAACCCATCTTTAATGATTATGGATAACATGGAAATAAATGATTTTCACATTCTCTTTACTTATGATTTAAGAAGAATAATTGCAGAAAAAAACTTCTAGAGCAGCATTTTCTATAATTCTTGTTTTAAAAAACCCTACTTTTTTTTTCTTGAGTATGTATCTAAGGGAGATGATAGTGTTTCATGCATTACATTAAACTGAATCTCTTCAGCTATAATTAAATTTTAGCATAAAATAGCACCAAAGCAGGCATATACACTATACATTATCATATTCAACAGATTTCCTGAATTATTCCCTTAACATTGGCTAAGTTTTCACCTTTTTGTAAATAATTTTTTAGTATATGTGCTGCTGAGAGGAGCTCTTGATAAACACAACAAGTATTTTGAGTGTTCTGCTGATATTCATCGGAGCAAGCTGGGTAGGATAATTTCTGCCAATTAATAGCAGCTGGTGAATGAAAGGCGCCCTGGCTGACTGCAGAATGGGAACCCAGTTTCACTGTTGGCCATGCCAGCAATGTATGGAGCAAACTGCTCAGTACCCAGGTAGGGCAGAGGCATTAAAGGTCTCTTTTCTGCTGCAAGTGATAGTGAAAGGAATCAAACTGATTTAATAACAAGGCCATCGGCTCCACCACTGACACGGAAGCTGGAGGAGCAGTGGTCTAGGGAAGATGGTTCAGAGTTATCGAGGGTCAGGTCCTCTCTGTCTTCAGCTGTGCTGCCACTTCATTCTCAAATTGGGTGGGAACAAGGAAGCAGAGGCAGTTCCAGCTGTTCAGACACGATAATGTCCAGAGGAGGAAAAGGTGTTCCTTTCTTTCTATGGCCTTTCTGATGTTGTTTCTTCACATCGCATTGGCAAGCTTGGGTCACACGTCCCTTTATCTCTGCTGTATTCCCTGCCCTGAGGAATGGGTCACTCTGATGAGCTCAGGCAGATCATTGGCCTGGAACAGATGATTTGGAGTCAACCCCAGTGTCTGTGCAGTGAGGACATCTCATGGTGTTTGGGACCATCAGTGGATGGACATTTTGTGAATGGTAACACAATCTAAGAATGCAAGTTGTTACTATTATTTATTCATAATGGATTTGCATTCAACTACAAATACTATAATGATAAAGGAGAATGCATTAGAACATCTAGAATTTGTCCATCAATAGGGTATGTTTCTAATTCTCCTTCCCTGAAATTCTTTCAAGACAGTACTTTGTAATAGAGAAATCAGAGGATACCTAGAGAGTATTCACTATTACCCATCAGCCACTGGGAGGACACAAAGGGACATTATACCAAATATTCAGATTCCCATAAAAATGTCCTTTTACAATCAAACCAGAGCCAAGTGGCTATTTGGAGAGGCATAGAGAAGACTGAGCTGCTTTGGCAGATGTATAGGAACACAAACCCCAGGGTTTCCACTTACTACTTGGGTGACATTGATTTCCTTACCCTCTCTGAGCCTTGGTTTCCTCATCTGTAGCATGAGCCTAAAACTATCTCATGAGTTAAATGGATTTCATGAAACAAAGCTGAAAGCTTTAATCACAGTGTTTATCAGAAAAACAGATGTTCATATAGGAAGTGTTTTCAAATTATTATTTAAAATGTAATAATGATATCTCAGAAAAAGTCAAATCTCAAAAAATTCAGATCAACAGATACTTATAGGTGAAAGTATCTACTAAAAATGAACATATCCTCTATTGGAAATAATGGCTAGGGAAGGAGGGATGTGGGAAGAACAATTCAGCAATTACAAAATAACCAAGTACCATTCTATGGTTCTGTGACCAGCCAGAAAGAATAGAGAGCGGGAATGTGTGTATGTGTGTGTGTGCGCGCATATACACAAGATATATTTTCATATCTAGGACCAACACTTTTGACCTTTATTTTTGTCAGCATCATAGGAAAGGGAATCAAACTGATTTAATAACAAGGCCATCGGCTCCACCACTGACACAGAAGCTGGGAGAGCAATGGTGTAGGAAAGATGGTTCAGAGTTATCAGAGTTATGATTTACATATAATAAATTGCATCTATTTTAGGGATATACTTTGATAGGTTTTGACAAATGTACACGTGTGTTTAGCCAGCACAATGGAAAGAGGATTTGATCACCCTAGAGAAGTCTGTCAATGTTTCATTGCCCTGGGGCAATTGTTCCTTTCTCAGTTGCTGTAGATTAACTTGACCTCATGATTCCCAAACTTTGCCAAGGTTCTCTGGTACATGACTGCAGACTAAAAGGGCATTGTGGACACTTTACACATGTAGTGGTTGATTGATTGTGTCAACCTGAGACGTTTAGAAGCTTAACTAAATGGGTTTAGCAACTCTATACCCAAGGTTGTAGAAGACCCACCCTAGGGTGGCTCATCACCTGGAGGTGTAAAAGGGAAGGAGGAAGGACCAGCGCATTCCATTCTTTGGAGAAGCTCCAGTCTTCACCTTTGGTTTGGACCTTGTCTCCTGGATTCCAGTGTGGACTCTTCAGCTTTCCGGTATAGACTTTTCAGCGTTTTACCATAGAGCCTTCGACCTTCTGTTGCAGACCCATCAGCCTGCTGGTGTGGACTTACACGAGACACGGGTGAACTCTAGACCTAGGATTGGATCCTTTGGCCTCCAGTGTGTAGACACCCTCTGCACGCTTCCTCGTCCGAATCTGTGGCTGATCATCATAAGCCAATCTTGTTGTTTCTTATACATATGGATATCTCGTGTTATATCTGTTTTCTCTAGTAAAACCTTAATACAACATGTTTTAGCAATTGAAAATATGGACACATCTGTTGAACACTATGGAACCACTGTCACAAAAACCTTTAGATCTAATGACTTAGTAAGTGGAACTGTAAGGTGTTTCTTTTGGTTTAGAGACACAATGATAAATTGACCAAGATACTAATAATGGCATTTTTGAAGCCATCTGTATTATTGCAATTATCATTGTATCAGTTTAGGTTTTTTTTTTTTTTTTTGTGGTGCTGGGGATCGAACTCACGACCTCGTGTTTGCCAAGCAGGCACTTACGCCACTGAGCTAAACCTCCGGCCATTATATCAGTTTTACATTGCCAAATTTCGGGTAGGGATGTAGCACAATTCCTCTAACGAAAGCTGCCATGAGTGTTCGTATGCAAATCTTTTTTGGTACATGTGCTTTCATGTCTCTTGAGTAGATATCTGGATGCAGCATTTTTGGGTCATATGTTAAGTGTCTGTTTAACTTTTTAAGAAACTGCCAAACGGTTTTCCAAAGCACACTTTTTTTACAGCCTCAGCTGCTCCACTTCCTCGCCAGCGTGGTATCGCCAGTCTCTTTAATTTTAGCCCTTCCAGTGGGTGTATAGTGCTATCTCAATGTGCTTTTTAAATCTGCATTTCCCTGATGACTAATGATGTTGAGAATCTTTATTTTGTGCCTGTTGGCTATTTGCATATCCCTTTTAGTGAAGTGTACCCAGTTAAATTTTTTTTAAAAATGGAGTGGTTTGTCTTCTTAAAATTGAATTTTAAACATTTTTACATATTCTTAATATATGTCCATTGATGGAAGGTGTGTGTGTGTGTGTGTGTTTTCCTGGTGCTATTGTCCTATGTAGCTTTCAAAGAAGAAAAGTGTTTAATTTTGATGAAGTCCTTATCAATATTTTGGTTGCTTTTTAATGTGTCCTAAGGTTTTTTTTTTCTTTTGTCTAATGCAAGCTCACAAAGGTTTTATCCTACTTTTTTCTAGATGTTTATAGTTTCAGCTTTAACCTTTAGGTTTATGGTCTATTTGGGTTAGTTTTTGCGTATGGTGTGAGGTAAGGGTGAAAGTTTGCCTTTTTTCTTTATTCTATCCGATTGACCAAGCATTATTTGTTGAAGACTATACTTTCCCTGTTGAATTCCTTTGGAAACTTCGTTGAATATTAGTTGACCATATATATGTGGGTCTCTTTCTAAACTCTCCTTTCTTTTCCATTCACCACCACAGGACTGACTGCCTTTTCTCAGTACCACATTATGTGATTACTGTAGCTTTATAGTAAGTCTTGAAATTCAGGTAATATAAATCCTTCAATTTAGTTTTTCAAAATTCTTTTGCCTAAATTATAAGTCCTTTTCATTTTTATATAAACTGTAGAATCAACATGACATTTCTATCCAAAAACCTGGTGGAATTTGAAAATCTTCTTAAGCATGAATAGGGTGCTAGAAATCAGAGTAAATTTTGATGGTGATTTAAATGGTGAGTGAGAAAAAAAACAAGAATAGTAAAAAGGAAAGAAAACTTCCAAAACTATCTTTATGATTGCATCTTTAAATCAGTCATTCAGTGTGGTGGAAATGCTTCTTCTCTGGGAGAGATAAAACATTAAAGTTTTAACTCTTCAGCAAGAAAAACTCTAACTGCTTTGGTGTCTGATACATGTATTGAGATTATATAGAAATCAGGACATTGGAAGTGAAAAGAATTCTGTAAACAGAAATTTGGGGGGATGGCGTGGTTTGGTTATGGCTTATCCCCAGGGTTCCCGTGTTAGAGGGCTTGACCCCAGGTATGGAAACTTTAAGAGGTAGAGCCCAGTGGAAGGTCCTTAGGTCACTGGGCACAAACCCCAGCTGGTTTTCTTAAGAGGGCTGAGATGAAAGGAGCAATTCTGGCCTTTGTGTTCCCTGCCTTCCTTTCTGGCCATATGATCTTTCCCTTCTTGCATGTGTTTGTGCTGTGATCTCATTTAACAATAAGCCCTCACCAGAGACCAAACCAATCCTAGAGCTACTTGGTCTTGGTCTTTCAGCCTTCAAAATGATGAGCTACATAAACTTCTTTTCTTTGTAAATTAGCCTGCCTCAACTGTTTTATAGTTATGAAAAACTGATACAGGGAGTGCCATGATAAACATTTTCCCATTTTAGTTTTATTTTGAAAATTGCCATTTGGAATGTGCTTTCTCAGAGGTTACTTTGTCCTTATCCAGGTGAGCAGAAACAAGGAAGCACAAAGCCTGTGACCTCAGTGTGACTTTCAGAGCTGTGATGAGTTGGTGTTTGATAGACATAAATGGTAAGCAATGCCTATGACCAGCCTAGGGAGTCATAAATGTAGTATACAAATAGAATTAAAGTATTCATGATTAGACAAAGATGACCCGATGTTGAAAGGACAATAATAAAGATGGGAGACCATGTTTGGTGAGACTGGAAAAAAAATGCGTTAATGTTGGGATCCAAAAAGTGCTTCCAGTGGCTCATTGTGTTGACAACTTGGCTGCCATTTGGTGGGCTTTTGGGAAGTGATCAGATCACAAGGGGTCTTGAAGGGAGTAGGTGATGTGGGTGTGACCATAGGGATAGTATCTTGCCTCTGGCCCCTATCTATCTGGCTCTCTCATCCTTTCTTCTTCCTGGCTGCATGAAGTGAGCTGTTTTCCTCCATTAAATCCTTTGGCCATGGTGCTTCTGTCTTACCACAGAAAGCAACTGAGCCAACTAACTATGGACTGAAACATCTGAAACCATGAGCCAAGATGAATCTTTCCTTTAAGTTGTTTCTCCCAGGTATTTTGTCATAGTAACAGAAAGCTGACTAATAATATATATACTTACTGGTGTCAAATGTCTTAGGTTCGTGGCCCCTCTACTTTCTTTCTACGTGATAATCAGATGAGTGGATTGTAACACATAATTTTGCAGTTGGCCTTGAGGGCTAAAACAATTGTTCCAGCTGCCATCTGGGTATTTCAGGTACTGCACATCCAATGGGTCAAAAAGTGAGCCTCCATTTCCCTCCTGAGCCAGCTTCTCCTTTGGTGTTTTTCCTCTTAGTAACCTAACCCTGACATCTGACCCTAATACTAATTCCCTGCCATCTACTGAGCAGCCGTGTTCTTTTTGAAACTATTCAGGATCTTCAGCACACCTTCTTTAAATTTGGTTTTTCTCCAACATAAAAACCAAAGCTGAATATGAAAACCAACCGCACTTCCCAGTTGCATTTGCTGCCAGATCACAGATCTGTGGTCTGGCGTTCACTAGGCAAATGTACCCGCATGAAACTTCTTTAATTCCCAGTGGGGTGGTGAAGAGAGAGATAGGATGGGGGCATTTTGCTGGTGACAAGGCGAAGGTGACCCATTTTAGTTTGTAGTTAACCTTTATTTGAACCTACCCCTCAAGCCCCCTCCTAGTTAACCATAAAGCCCACAAGAGGAGGAGCAAACAGTTATAGCAAACAATGGTCATGCTGACCATTGACCACATTCCGCGTGATAAACAGACCAGATATATGGAAATGATCTTGTGATGTTCTTGTATAATTCCAAAGGAAATGATGTAGTTGCTATGGTAACTGAGGAGCTTGTTAATGTATAAAAAACCTTGAGAACAAAACCTCAGGGTCGATGCCTAGCCAATTGCTGGTCTCTGGCCACTGGCTAATAAAGCTTGCTTGTATCCATTCTCGGCCTCCGTGAGTGTATCTCTTGTGTCTGCCATAACAGCGCTGGCAGAGGCCGTGCTGTTGTGGAGTGCCTTACCTATCTTTTTCCTTTTGTGATACCAGAGATCGACTCAATACCTTCACACCAGCCCCTTTTCTTTTATTTTGAGCCAAGTTCTCACTAAATTTCCCAGGCTGTGCTTGAGCTCCCAGTCCTCCTGCCACAGCCTCCCAGAGTGCTGTGATTACAGGTCTGTACCTTCTCGTCCATCTTTCCTTTCTATTTGCACAAGGAATTGTTCCTAGAAATTCAGCCTAGAGTCCCTTCCAAAGATTCTTGTGGGTACCTAATAACTTACTGTAATCACTTCTTTCCAAAATAGCAACAGTGGATTCTTTTGTTCCAGTTCAATACCCAGAGCAAAATCCTAGAAGTAACACATACTAACTATGCAAACTAGAAACCTTGGTGGCAATGCCTGCTCAGTTTCTCTCTTTCATCACTGTAACCATTCATTTGCCAAGTTTTTCTGATTTACCTTCTGAGTCAGTCTTCTTATCTCTCTTTCCACTATCCTACCCTCATCAAAACACCATTCTCTCATGACTTTGACAGTAGCTTCCAACTGGGCAAAATGTGGTATGTCCATACAGTGGAACTATATGAGAATAACTATAGAGAGAATAAAATTCTAATATAGGCTACAAAATGTAGGAATCTGGAAAATGTGCTGAGTGAAAGAACCTAGACCTGCTAGATTGTATATCATGTGGTCCCATTTATATGAGTAGCCAAAACAGGTAAGACTATAGAATCCTTTAAAGGGGAGAGACAGCTAATGGGGCTTTTCTTTTTTTTCTTTCTTTTTTTTTAATTTAAAGAGAAACAAAAGCATGAAAAGGGTAGAGATAATACAGAATTAAAAAAAAATAAACAATAAGAAATCACTAGTTGATAAATTACACATTGCCCTCCTAGGAATAGTTGTTCAAGTTACAAAATTAAAGCACACAAAGTAGACATTCAAACAATGAGAGTGCAAACAGCTACATATGCACGAGTCTCTACATGTATTTCTATCCTTTCTGTATTAGAGGGAAAAACAAAACATAGCAAGACAAAACAAAACAAATTCCTATAAAAACATGAAACCAAAAAGTTGTATAAAACCATAGTACAAGGTGATCTACAATGATTACTGTGTTGTTTCTTATGATTGTCAATAGAATTGTCTATATCATCAGGCATAACTGAATATAGCAGTATAATTGAATATAGCAGTACATAGCAATATTAGTAAAAATAAAACATTGTAGACAGTATAAAACTTCAAAGGCAGGTAATAATCAAACCAGAGTGGGTATCCTAGTGAATCTTGTCATCTTCAGTGTAGTTGTCTATACTCTCAGACTTGGTACTATCAATCATAACAGCTTTGAATCAAATCTATCGATACAAAACAGCGATCTAACCAGATTCGATTATGATCAGTCATGGTAAAACAGTGTAGGTTATACAGAGCTTTAGATTAAGTTAATAGGAAATTAAGGATGATTACCGTACTATATCCTGCTATTTTCGGGATAACTGTCTGTGCCCTCAAATCTAGTACAAATAGACAAACTGGAACAGAATATAATCCATCTAAGCAGAGTGGTGTGAGTAATGTGGGTTTTAAATCCTGGTGCACTGTTAACAATATAGTGTATCAAGGCCATCTATGTTAGAGATTCTAGCCATCCTTCTCTGCCTCATTTCTGCTATGCTGTTTTTCTGCCTTTGTCTACTTTTCTCCTTCATTCTACTGCCTGCCCTATTTACTGAGGCCTTTCTGCCACTGTTCCTAAAATCCTGGTATTTTTTTTCTCTCTCTCTAGAATGTCCTTCGGTATTCTCTGTAGGATTGGATTGGTGGTCACAAACTCCCCCAGTCCCTCTTTGTCATGGAAGCATCTTGTTTCTCCATTAATTTCTAGTGACAGTTTTTCAGGGTACATCAATCTGGGCTGGAGGTTATTTTCTTTCAGGACTTGGAATATTTGGCTCCAAGCTCTTCTTGATCTGAAGGTCTGTGTCGAGAAGTCAGTTGTGATTCTGATGGGCTTACTTTTATAGGTAATCTGTTTCTTTTCTCTGATGGCTTTTAATATTCTGTTTTTATATTGAATTTCTGGTATCTTGATTATTATATGTCTGGGTGTAGATCTGTTTTGGTTGTAGGTGGCTGGAGTTCTGTATGCCTCACATAACTGAATGTCATTTTCTTTTCCCATGCTTGGGAAGTTTTCCTTAATTATTTCCGCGAATAGCCTTTATAATTTGCCTGTTTTTATTCCTGCTTCTTTGCTCACATTTCTTATTCTTAAATTGTAGATTCTCTTGTCATCTTCTAGCCTTTGTATTGTTACTGCCTGTTTCTTTGTTATTTTTAAGAGATCTTTCCTTTCATGATCATACATTGCAAACTTGTCTTCAAGTTTTGATAGTCTATTCTTAGCTTGTTTTAAGGCATTTTGCCAGCTTTCAATGACATTTTTAATTTCCTGATAGTCTCTTTGAATCTGCTTCATGTACTCTATATTTTCTTTATATTCTTTATTGAATGTTTCTCTTCTTTTTTTGTGTTCCTCCCTTCTTCTGTCTGTATCTTCCTGAGAGATGCTTCCTGAGAGCATTTCTTTTATTACTCTACTCATATCTTGCTTTACCTGATTTAATATTTCAGTTTTGAGTTTGTCTACAAGGTCCCAAAGATATCTCTTAATGTCTATTGAAGCCATGTCTGATGTTATGTGTATGCTGCCCTCAGTCTCCCTTGTTTTTCATTCTCCTGGATCAATGCTTTCAGGGTTCTGGGCAGGGGGCCTCCTTTTGCCTCTCTCCTGTCATTGTCCCAGCTTCCTCCACACAGGTGTATAGTGCAGGTCGCAGCCCCCTTCCCTGTTGGCCATGGTTCCTCTGAAGCACACTGTCAAGGGACCTCTGCCCTCTCCTGCCTGCCCCTCCCCACCAGGCCAGCCAAACTTCAGGGACCTTCACCAGGTTAGTGTGTGCTAGGCTCAGGGAATTGATTTGGGATGGCTCATTGGGTTCTGGCCAGGGGTGTGGCCCAGTCTAAGCAAATCCCATGAATCTGCTCTGGGAGAGAGCAACCAACTGAAGTCACTGTTGCTCCCAGTTCAGGCTCCTCCTGCCTGATTCTAACATTTTGCCCATTTGGTCGCGTCCTTCCCATGGCGGGGTCTCATTCTCAGCACTGACCATGGATTAATGAAGGTCCCTTCACCTGCTCTGCTCTCTGTTGGGCTCACCAACCCTCCAACTTCAGTGCTGCTGTGGTTTCTGTGAGTGGCAGTGGGAACAAGTTTGGGCGGCTCTTCTGGCTGACACGGATTCAAGCTGGTGCAAACTTGGCGGGTTGCAGCAAAAACGCTGTGTCCTGTAATTTTTAGCTGTTCCAATTGTAGTCCCAATGTGTTTGACAAGTTTTTTTATGTTTTAATTTCTTCCTGTGTCAAGAGAATCCATCTCCCTCTGTCTGGGTCTCTCCAGGGTGTTTTATTCTGGCACATGAGTTGTTTCTCCTGGGCGGCTTTGTATTTTGTTGCTCACTGATCGGCCATCTTGACTTCTCCCTTCCCAGTGGGGCTTTTCTTAAGGGTAATAAGCATGTTCTGGAATTAGGGAGAAGTGATAGATACATAAAATGATGAATGCAATCATAATATTGAGTTGCACATTTTAAAATGGTGAATTTCATGTTATAGATGATTTATTATAACAGAAAAATTCATGACAAATCTGGAAAGTGATAAAGAAATAATTTTTCCAAAATATCAACATCTAGGCAGTCCCCCACCCCTTTCTCACTGCAGCTTATCCTATGATCTTTCTTTAGGAAAATTATTTAGCTTTTGGGGGGTTCTGAATGGCCCAGAGAAAACCTACCACTGGTGGCTCTCAGCTTCTCTGGCCCTGTGCTCACCTGAGCTTTGTGTCTGACTTTTCTCAGGTGGCCTAGTGAGACCCACAGAGCCCTATCAGACAGAAGCCGGTTTTCCGTTAACATATGAGCATCAAACACCACCAGGAGCCTCTCTGCTAGCTGGTCTGCCGGTGGCCCAGAGAAAAGAAGGTCTCAAGCTCTGTGAGCTGCTTCTTGAGTCTGCTCCAGCCTCTTCCGGTCTTTTTTTCCCCAACCTGGACTGTTCCCTTGGCAACCAAGTTAATAGTCACATGCCTGTTTCAACTCTTCATCTTCTTATTAATGCTTGTTCAGTTTTCAATAGTTTGTCTTACTTGAAAAGAGACTGCAGAAGCTGCACTTTTGTTGTTGCTAATTAAAAAAAAAACAAAAAACCTGGGATTCTGCCAGGCTTTTTAAAGAACCCATACAGATTTTCCCCCATCAGTCCTTAAAAACACAGTTAACAACAAACACACATTGTACCTGCTACATGTCAGATACAGCTCCATGGTCTTTGCATACAATCATTTGCATAATCTTCATGACAACCCGCAAGATAGGTACGGTTGTTATCACTGCTTTACAGATGAGGACAGCGAGGTCCAAGGTTAAATTCCCTGCCCAAGACCAACTCACAGGCACCTTTCTTAGGCTATCCTGAACCGGAAAGTCATTTTTTGGAACTGTGTGGAGTAGCTGGGCATCCATATGATGATCCTTATGGGCATCCATAAGATGCCCATGGAGAGAGGCAGCCTTCATCCAAAGGGATGGATGTTTAGAGATGGAACTTGGGTGCTGAGACATAGGGAGGAAGAGAGTGTGAGGAAGGGGCCCTTGGTGAGAATGCCTCCCTTCCCACCATTTGGGCATTGAGTGCGCAAGTGCAGTGTCTCTCTTTTGACTGATTTTGGCACCTGGGCGAGGGGGTTAAGATGTGCTGACTCTGGCCCAGAAAGAGCTGGGTTGGGCCCGGCTTCCATAACTTACTTAGTGCACAAATCTCCTTGGAAATTCTGAAGCTGAGGCTGGCTGAGCCTGGATGGAATTTCTTGGAGGAAATGCTTACCTGGGTAGCACTTTAGATTTGAGTTGGAGCCCTCAGCCTCAGCACCCTTGACATCTGGGTCATGCAATTCTTTGTTGAGAGGGTTTTCTTGTGCATTGTGGGCTGTTTAACTGCATGCCCTGTATCTGCCTACCAGATGCCCACAGTATTTGCTTGGTTGTGATGCTGGATGAGACCAAGTGTCCCTTCGGCAGCAAAAATCACCCCTGCAGCAGAAAAATCACTAGATTAGATGCCCTGAGGCCTCTTCCCACCCAGATATGTTTTTCCAGTTCTATCATATCCTGTCAACATACTGAGGTGCTTTATCAGACATCGCGTTGCTCAGAAGTAGAGAGCCCAGAATTTAGAGTGACCACTCAGAGTAGCCAGAGTTCTGTGATTTGTGATGAAAGTCTTCTCCTCTGAGTGGAATCAATTTCTGCCATGATCACACTCCATTTCCATTGAGGAAAGCCATCTCGTCCTTGTAGGTAATTCTGTATTTTCTGATTAAAACCCAAAGCCTTTTTTGAATAAATTCACAGTCACTTCTGAGTTCAGAGTTCCAGCCAGAACTTTCCCCACCGTGGTGACTTCCTTCCCTGTAAGGAATCTCCGAGAAATCCTCCTGTTCCCGGAGAAGCCCCTGGAGCGGGCAGGTGTGGAGGGGTCACTGAGAGTAGCGTTAGACAGGTGCTCACCCTGCATCTGTCACTCCTGGGCTCCCTCTGCTCCTTGCTCTCTTCCTCTCCTACCAGGGAGAAAATTCTCAGGCTCCTCTAAAAGCAAACTCCCTCCTCAGTGACAGATCTCATCTTTCTCCTCTGCTCAAGGCTATTCTCCAAGAATTCCCCCCTCTCTCCCTGAACCGCCAATTACTTCTCTGCTACCTCTTTCACACTAGTGCACAAACTTTTCTTGATCTCAACTGGAGCTCCTGCCCCATCTCTTTCATTTTTACACTATAACTTCTACTTTTCTCATCTTCTATCTCTTTCCTTCATTTTCTTAAACTTTTTTCTTTTTTTTTTTGGGTGGTGATAGTAAAATACTGTGCCAGTTAATCTTAGCTGTCACCTTGAATGATTAAAAGACTACTGGAGAGGAGAGGGACCCTGGGCGCTATCCTCAGCCATGGACTGACCCACTGATGTTAGCACTGAGTGTGCTGCTCCGAGGCAGGGCCCGATTGGAGGTGGGTCCCCGGAGACTGCCTTGGGAAGTGTATCTGGACTCTGGGCAGCTCTTTCCCCTGCTGAGTACTCTGGTTCTAGCACATGGACTTTTCTGTCTGCCCTCACTGGTTGAAGTCCCTCACCCTTCTTCAGCTGAGATGGCTCCTTTTCCACTATCATCATCATCATCTTCTTTCTCTTCCTCTTCTTTTTCTTCCTCCTCCTCCTCCTGTTCCTCCTCCTTCTTCCTCTTCCCTTTCCCCTTCTTCTTCTAGAGACAGGGTCTATGTATGCACTTCAGGCTGGTTTTAGATTCACTGTGTACCCCAGGTTGGCCTTGAACTCAAAGTGATCCTCCTGCCTCAGACTCCCGAGTGCTGGGTTACAGGCATAGGGAAACAGCTTCCATTAAACACTAACTCTTATTATCCTCTGTTTCCAACCATTGACAACCCTTATTCTGTTTTCTATTTCTATGAACTTAACTACTCTAGGTCAAATATCAGTGGGATCACATATTTATTCTTTTGTTCCTGGCTTGTTTCATTTTGCATATTATCTTCTCTTGTGTTGTTGTGTATGTTCACATTTCTTTCCTTTGTGAGGCTGAATAACATTCTATTGTATTTGTGCACACTATCATATTTGTTTGTCTGCTCATTTGTCATGGTCCCTTGTGTTACTTCCACCTTTTGGCTACATGGAATGACCATGACGCTTCCAGCTGACCTTTTATCAGAGACCCTTAGTTATGATGGTGGTGTACAAATATTTGAGCTCCAAGGCCTGCCTTTGCTATTTGGTCCCTGAAAAGAGTAGTGTGGGCTGATATAGGGCCACTTTGAGTGGGTTGTTACAGAATTAAGAAGTTTTAAAAAATTTTACAGAGATGATGATGATTCTATTTGTACAGCGTATGTTACACTATAACTGTAGCGTCAGTATAAACAGCCTATAAATAGTCCTGCATCAGGTTCAGGTTTGGTTTTGCCACCAAAGGTATTAGCTTCAAATTTAGTTCCAATGTTTTAGAACTGCTTAGATTTCAGAACTTTGGATAAGAGATTGTGAATCTTCCTATCAGAGGTTATCAATTTGTATAGGTAAGAAGAAAACAGACACCTTTACTTTTAACCCATTAATTATTCTTGCTATGATTTATCTCTATGATCATTTTAATAGAATTAATTGAGTAATTCAAGAAAAGATAGAGATTGGTCAACTCTTTCAGTTCGACCAAAGATTTCATGGGAGCACACAGTTCTCAAGTCAGCCAGAGCCATGGGGAGGGTGAGCTTTTGAGGAAAGTGAAAGGGAGGAAATAAAGTAGACCATGGCAACTACTTGGGAACTAAGACTCATAAAAGCCACTGCAGAAAGTTCAGCAGAATTTAACTTCTGGTGTTTAGATCAGATAGATGGGAATCTATGAGAAATACAGTTGTTTTGGACTGACTACCTCGTTACATGGTTATACCATTTTCCAATCTTTATTCTGTGTGAAGTCAGTTATGCACTGCAAGTCCATTTCTTATTTAGTCCATATAAAATTGGCTCATATTTCAGGGACCCCCAAGATATGCAATTTGCAGGACCCAGTGAATGCAGCACCTCTAACTCAGAAATATTAAGAACTTCAAGATGGCAATAGAGGTGCATTAAATCTAGAGCAAAGCCCAAGAGTGAGCCCTGCAATAGCACAGGTGGAACAGGTGAAGCAGGGTGTTACTGTCCCCACTTGTTCCCACTGTGGGGCAGCTGAGACAGAGAGGCTGTGCATTGTATGTCAGACAGCTCAGCTGCTAAATGCTAGCAGACAAGGTGAGGCTTCTTAGTCCTTGAACCTTTGGTTAACTCAGGGTAGATGTTCAATGAATACTACAGGACCCTGAATCAAGGCAATTAAGGAAGTATAAAGGAGTGTCTAGAAGTCTTACAGGTTTTACAGGACCATGAGAGAGATCAAGCCAAAATCTGGTAACACGCACAAGTACTACTACATCATTACAAATTTGCAAGACATCCTCATCCTGATTCTCCTGCTGGCTTTCTTTTTTCCTTTTATGCAGTTCAGGCTGGCCTTGAAGTCACTATATTGCCCAGGCTGGCTTCAAACTTGCAGCGATTCTTCTGCCTCAGCCTCCCAAGTGCTGGGATTACAGGCGTGCACCATTATGCCCAGGACCTGCCAGTGTTTATAGTGTGTATTTTTAAAAAATACCTCTGGGAGGATGATGAGAGCTAATTTGTGAACGTTCTTATTAAACAATTAAATTGATGTAAATCAAACTAAATACTATCAAGCGTCTTCCAAAGGGTAAGAAAAGGCCTCTGATCACTCAAATCCCCAAAAGCACAGGGCACCTGTGTTCTCACAACCTATGTCTTCTTCCATACTTGCCATATTTCCTGCAGAACGTCACACGACAGCTGCTGACACACTGCTGAGACGCTCAAGTGTGGCTGGTTTCCAGAGGCTGTTGTCATGAGAAGCTCTTGTCAGTAATTATAACTGTACTTGTGCAAATATGACAAAGAATTCCTCCCACAGTTCTGTGGCTAGTGAAATTCAGGTGACAGCTGAAGATGACATGATAGCATGAGAATGGTCAAAGATGTGAAGAAGCAGTGTGCTCACCACATATTATGATTTGGGGTTGGCTGTGGCAGATGTAGGGACATTAAGCCTCTATCTTCTCCCCATGTGGAATTCCAGTGAGATGGAATGACCATGACAGCTGACACTTCCAGCTGACCTTTTATCAGAGACCCTTAGCTTTGCTGACCTAAAATAAAAAAACTTCTTTTGCTTTCTACTGGCATGGAACTCCTGGAAAGCCATAAGGATCAAGATGCTTCAAAGAAAGTGTCCCAAATGATAACACAGAGACTTAACCTTTCCCTCCAAGAAGGGAGGATGGAGCCCTGTGGGGATTTAGCATCTCAGGAATGTCACCAAGAGTCCCCAACTCTTCCCAGGTTTCTACTTCACTATCAGCATATTGACTTTCATCCTTGGCTTTGTACTTTCAAAGTCATACAAGACATCATTTCCTTGTACATTGTATCCAAGTATAGAAAGTTTGCCTTGTTTGGGTTCACCTAAAACCAGACCCTTATTTGATTTATCTGAGAGCTGAACCAGAAGCAGAAGGAGAAGTGTGGAATAGAGAAAAAGGAAAGGCCAGTAGCAAATCACATCATGGAGGTTTCATGCTGCCAGGATTTCCTGGGGAATGCACAGTGCAGTCAGGACCATCCACCTGGAAAATGAATCTTCAGAGCCTCTGACTGTGACTTCTGTTGCCCAGTGGCTGGGAAAGTGGTAAATGTGGCCGTGTAGGGTGGCAAGGGTGTAGTGCAGGAAAGGCTCAGAGGCAAAAATGCAAAGATGCTCGATGTGTGACCCTAAGCTGCTGTGCTGTCAGCCCAAGGAAAGTAGAGCTCTGAAGATGGCCACCTTGCAGTGGAGCGTGTGAAGCTAAGGTTCCAGGTTACAGCTACATCAGAAATTAAGAGGGTGTATCAGTTACTTTTCTTTTTGCTGGGACAAAATACCTGGTCCCCCAAATTAAGGGAAGAAATTTCAGTTTGTGGAGGTTTCAGTCCATTATCAGCTGGCTCCAAGGCAGGCACAGGGGCAACCATTCAGGGCAGTGGCAAATAGCAAAAGCAACAGGAGAGGAACAAGAACAACAAGGGCAAAAGTGGCAAAAAGGGAGGAGAGAGAGAAGACTCTTTCTGTCCCTTATATTGTATGTGGTCCACCCACCCTGGGGTGGGTGTAGCACTCACACCTATAATCTCTGGAACTAGGCAATGAATCAGTCACAAACTCTAGATTCAGCTGCCTCTGTAGAGCAATCCCCCACCCCAAGACTGCATGAGGCTTTGGGGGGACATCCAGACACAAACCGTAACAAAAGGCAAGTTCCCTTTCCCACCTCACTCCCATGGCTCAGGTCCTCTAGCAAAACAGCCTATCTCACTGTAGAAACCAGACAGAATTTCCACTGAATCCCGAGTGAGGCTTCGGTTTCTGCCAGCCTATGGGATTATTGGAGCAAGTCAGTCATCTTTCTGTGGGCACCAGGGGTCACCCTACTCAGTTGGTGCTACAAAGATGGTCTTCTGCTGCTTTTGCTTGCTGACTCCACCCTAGGTACAACCTCCTGAACCCTGGTTAGTTTGCAGTGTTCTCCTCCCTGAGACTGTGAGCATACATGAGTTGATCAAAAGAGAGATGTGTTTGAACTTTAAAAATATTACAGTAAAAGACATATTGCCACAAACCCCCTCAAAACCTTTCCTGTTGGTTTGAACACACTCAGCCCTTTTTCTTGCTACTTTCTGTAGCACTTCTGGAAGTCTTCTTTCATGAGTATCTTTATGAGATGTAATAAAAAAGAACACAGTGAATGCAGTTGCTGCATGCCATCCAACAGAAAGGCAGCACAAAATGACATGTGTCTTCGCCTACCTTATTCCCTGGATCTGGCACCATGTGACTTCTGGCTCTTTCTCAAAGGTAGACATTTCTAACCAGCTCAGGACATCAAGGCAGTCACAACAGCAAACTAGAGAGATTCATGAAAAAAGACTTCCAGAACTGCTTCAGTAAATGCAAAGAAGTGTGTTCAAAGCAAGGGGGTGTATACTTAAGGGGTGAGTGGTAATGTATAATTTACTGCAATAAATCTGAAACATTTTTAAATATTCACCATGTTTTTCAGTTGTACCTGAGATGTATTCATAAACTGCTATTGATCTTATATGTACAGAGCTGGGTGTTGTGTACTTGGCCACTTCCACAGCTTTATGGTGGGAACACATTCTCAAAATTGTCACTATTGTAATTAAGAATTTACCTGAAGCTTAAAATAAAGTACTTGAGGAATATTGTATCAGTCAGGTTTCAGAGGCTGGGATAAAAATAACTGAGAATAAAAATGTAAAGGAGCCAAGGTTTATTTTGGCTCATAGTTTCTGAGGTTTCAGTTCATGGTCAGCTTGCTACATTACTCTTAGGCCTGTGGTGGGCAGAAACTTGGTGGTTTGAGGGCTTGGTCAAGGATAGTTGCTCACCTCATGGCAGTGGAGGAAGGAGAGGGGAGAATGCACTCTTCAAAAGCGCACTCCCTTCAACTCCTTCTAACATTTATATCATCTCCCAACAATGCCATCAAGTTGTGAGTCCACCAATGGGTTAATTCACTAGTGGAGTTAGAGCCCTTGTGATCCAATCACCTTCCAGAAACCCTATGTCTGAACATATGAGTGACTGGGAAAACATTTTAGTTCCAAACCTTAACAGATACAATGCAAGGAAACAGATATATCTGCTACAAGGAAGAAAGTAGATGTTTCCTTTTTTTTTTTTGTCTGTGTTTTTTTAAATCATGATCAGGTTTTTCCAGAAATTTCTAGCACATGTCTCTCATGCCCCATTGCACACAGCTGGGTCACCTGTCTATTTGTGACTCAGCTCCTGACAAATATCACTGTGGTGATTCACTTGGGACCAGTCACAGTTCCCTGTAGTGGTGGTAAGGCCCATCTTCCATGAGCGCATTTTTTCTCACAATGCCTGAATGAAATGAAGATTTTACTAGTACAAAAGAAAAAAGGAACATGTGTTGAGTAGGCAATTGATCACGTCTATTCTCTTGACAATGGAGAAACCATTCAAGTGTTTAGAGGGCAGAAGTAGTGCTATTCCCACCTAACTTTAAATCTGGTGACAGAATTAGAGATCAGAGAGGCAAGGAATTGGGACAGGCCAACCAAATAGCTGTCAAGCTGAGGACAGTGACCACAGCAGACAGTACATAGTGTAAGATGCTGCCCCCCAGAATTGAGGAGGTAACAAATTCTATTGGTCACTATTATAAAATACTGCATTGCTCTGGTTCTGAAACTTCGATATTCTCTGCAATTAGGATCTCAAGGATTCTGCCAAGAGCTAGAAAGGAATCCCAGGGTTTTGGATTCTGGAGATCAGAGTAAGGCCTTTTAACTCCCCCAGGCAACTTTGAAGCATGTGATTGGCCATATACCGAGTTACCATTCTCTCAGGGAGTTAAAATCTGGACCAGGATTGCAGCAACCATAATGGTGGCCACCTCCAGGGTGGATGGCTGGTGGACCCTTTCTAAAGTTCCTCTGTCTACATGGTACAGAATCTGACCTCAGAGCAGAGAAGCTCCATGCCTCTGAGCAGTCAATGGCAGGGATCTCCATCCTACAGGGTCTGTGGTTTCAAGGACAAACCTTTGAGTCATGCTGGACCACTCTTCATGTTGTCCTCAGGCCTGTTTGTGCAGCTGGTGACCTTCATGGATGGGTCCACCTGATATTCAGTCCTATACTGAAGGATCATGTCCTGGGTTCCTGTGGTGCCTTCTTATTGAAGCAGTCATTGGCTGACCTGGCTTGAGCCAAGCATCATCTCACGCACACACTGTCACATAAATACTCACTGGGGACACACGTGCCAGCCGTTGTTCTAGGCTATGGCATCAGATGAGCTGAGCCTCTACTCTCATGACACTTACAGGCTACGAGTCACATGTTAAATGTTCACATAGTACAGTGAGCTGAGTCATGTGCCTCCAACATATGTTCAAGTCCAAGCTTTTGCCTGTAAATGTAGTCTTATTTATAAATAAAAATTTTACTGATATAGTTAAGTTAAAAATCTTAAAATGAAATCATTTTGGATTTAGGGTGAGCCCTAAATCCAATGATTGATGATGTATATGGAGAAATTCAGAGAGAGAGAGAGAGAGAGAGAGAGAGAGAGAGAGAGAGATTTGAGCCTCAGAGCTTGATGGCAGAAGACTGTGAGAAACAGGCAGAGACTAGAGAGATGCCATGAATCAAGGAACACCTAGACCCGCCAACCTGGAAGAGGCAAAGAAGGACCCTCGCTTAGACCCTAGAAGGGAGCAGGGTTCTGCTGACATCTTAATTGGACTTCCAGTCTTCACATATGAGGGTCTTCAGATATTAGGGTCAATAAATTTCAGACCAAGAAAACTAAATTTATGTTGTTCAAGCCACTTTGTGATAATTTGTTAAGAAAATCCTGGGAATGTGATATACACAGTAAGTCAGGAAGCAGGAAGAGCTTGGGAAGGAAGGGAGAACAGAGTAAGCGGACAGAGAGGCCAAACACCCCGTCTCCAGGCAGCTGCTGATGGTCGCCGTGTCATGGGACTTCTGTTAGCACTGCCAGATCTTCCAGTTTCTCAGGAGAGGGCAGAACTTGGGTAGGAGACATCTACACATTTTTCCATTTATTAAAAATTCATTAAAGCAAATTAACACTGCTACGATGAAGCATCTTGTGAGTGAGTATGCACAGACCGATGGTTGTGAATCTAGTAAATTCACAGTGCAGTGCCCACAGTGAATTCCCGGACATGTTTATCATCCCCAAAGGAAACCCCCGAAAGAAACTTCAGCCCCACGAGATCCCTCTTCCTCCCGGCTCTGGTAACCACCCCCCTGTACCTGCTTCCACAGATTTATCTCTTCCATGTATCTCATACAAGTGAAATAGTACTGTTAAATGGATCAGCCTACATAGCGAATGGGGACAGATTCTTCAAAGAGAACGAATTTACTTGGCAATGCGTATTGTGATGGGAATACCGTGATCAACTCTACGCATGTTCCAGGAGGTTAGCGAAGGGGACGTTTTCAAAGGCCAAATGAAGAGGATTAGAGAAGTGTTTGAAACTGCAATGCTGCCCCAAAGGGTTACTAACAGGTGGTGTCCATCCAAAGGTCATTGGATGAATGACCTTGCCGCAGTCTTTTCTGTATGAGGTCTTTTCTTTTCTTTTCTTTTCTTTTCTTTTCTTTTCTTTTCTTTTCCTTTCCTTTCCTTTCCTTTCCTTTCCTTTCCTTTCCTTTCCTTTCCTTTCCTTTCCTTTCCTTTTCCTTTCTT
>PVLA01015667.1:0-24197 GCA_004027455.1 Hydrochoerus hydrochaeris
GATTTGTCAATTTTATTCTTTCAAAAAACCACCTTTGATTCATTTATTCTTTGTATATTTTTTTCTTTCCATTGCCCTCATTTCTGCTCTAATCTTTAAATTTCCTCTCTTATATGTGCTTTGTGCTTAGCTTGATCTTCTTTTTCTAGAAGCTTGAAATGGAGCACTAGGCTTTTAATTGTGCTTCTCTTTTTTATTGACATGACAATTTATTGCTATATATTTCCCACTTAAGACCACTTTCTTTGGATCCCACAGAATACAATATGTTGTTTCTGTATTTTCATTGAATCGTAGGTATTGCTTTATTTATTCTTTAGTTTTATCTGTAGCCTACTGGTTGTTCAAAATGCTGTTATTTAATTTCCATGTATTTATGCAGGATTTGCAATTTCTTTTGCAATTAATTTGCAATTTCAGTGCACTATGGTCAGATAATATGCATGGGATAATTTCAATACATTTGCATTTCCTTAAGAGTGGTTATGATTTAATATATGGTGAATTTTGGATATAATATAGGGTCAATTTTGGAGAATGTACCATGTGCAGCTGAGAAGGATGTGTGTTCTGATGTGGTTGGGTGGAACACTCTGTAAACATCTACTAAGTTCAATTGCTCACAGGTATGATTCAATTTTGTTATTTCTTTGCTGACTTTTTGTCTACTTGATCTATTTCTTTGTGACAATGGGTTGTTAAGATACCCTGTTATAATTAAGTTCTTGTGTATTTGTTTTTTCAGGTCCATTACTATCTGTCTTATATAGTTGGGTGCTCCTGTATTTGGTGCATATATATTTATAATTGTTAGTTCTTCCTCTTGAATTTTTTTCATTAATGAGTATGTAGTGATGTTCTTTATCTCTTTTAATCATTTTAGATTTGAAGTTCAAATTGTCTGCAAATAGAATAGTTACCCCTTCTTTTTTTCTGCTTTCCTGCTGCATGGAATACTCTTTTCCATCATTCAACTTTAAACTATGAGTTTCCTTTTGGGTTACATGTGTTTCTTTTATACAGCATATTGTGGGATCATGTTTCTTAATCCATCTGTTAGCCTATTTCTTATGATAGGTGAATTGAGGCCATTTACAATTATGGATATCACTGATAGGTACTGGTTTGACTTGGCCATGTTATGTTCCAGTTGTTTGCTTTCTGGTTTTCCCCTTGTTTAATTCCTTGTCCTACCTGATGATTTCTTACTGTTGTTGTCATGGGGATTGTGGTCATTTTTATCTGTGTCTATTGTGACTTTCAGTACTCTTTCTAGAGTTGGTTTGGTGGCTGTGAATTTTTTTTGGTTGTTGTTTGTCATAGAAGTATCTTGTTTCTCCATTACATTAGAATGGAAGTTTTGCTGGGTACATCAGTCTGGGTTGAAAGTTGTTTTATTTCAGGGCTTCAAATACCTCACTCCAAGCTCTTCTTGACTTGAGAGTTTGTGCTGAAAAGTCTGCTGCAGTTTTAATGGGCTTTCCTTGATAGGTGAGTTGTGTCTTTTCTCTAACAGCTTTTAGTATTCTGTTTTTATGCTGTATGTCTGAGATCTTAATAATTATGTGTCTGGTTATGGACTTATGTTGATTGTGACTTTTTGGTGTGCTATGTGCCTCGCTTATCTGTGTATTAGCTACTTTCCTCATGTTTGGGAATTTTTCTTCTATTATTATATGAATATTTTTGTATATCATTTGCATTGTCTCCTGCCTCTTCACTGAGGCCTATTAATCTTATATTTTTTCTCTTGGCATCATGTTGAAACTGCTGGATTGTCACTTCATGCTCCTTTGTTATTTTTAAAATTTCTGTCATTTCATGATCAGTAATTGCGATCCTGTCCTCAAGGTCAGAAATCCTATCCTCAGCTTCATTTACATGATTTTACGTGCTTTGAATACAATTTTTTGTTGTTTCTTGGATATCCCTTTGAATATTTTTCATGAATTCTGCATGTTTTCTATATTGTTTTTTAAAGGTTTCAATCAGTTTCCCATGCTCCTGTAATTTTCTATTTCTTCTCTAGCTCTCTTCTGCAACTCTTTACTAAGGTTGTTGTGTCTGTGTTTACATAGGAGAGTACTTCTGATTTGATTTCCTCTATAACCTGATGGAGTTGTATTTTTACTTCACTTGTTATCTTTTTAGATATTACCAGTGTGTTACATTTCAGGTCCTCTATTTCAATGTCTCCTGTACTTCTTCCTGCTGGACTAGATGTTTGAGACTACATTTTGCTTTTTCATTTTGCCATTTTCACTCTTCCTAGTGTTTTCTGTGTGTAGGAGGAAGTCACCCACACTCCTTTCAGAATTACCAAGGTCTTGCAGTTAGTTGGAGGGGGCTTTACTACTGGCTCTATTTACCCACTGTAGACTTCTATTTTAGGGGCATACTCAGCACTCTTATGCAGTTAATCTACTGTAATCCAGGGTTCACTGCTTGTGAGTGAATTTCTAAGCTTTTTCCCTGCCTTGGGATTCTGTCAGAGCTTGCAGTCAGGGTCCATGGCTGGATTCTTGGTCCTGCTCGCTGCCTGGAATTCCCTGGGCATGTCTCAGTTAGGCCCCCATCCCTGTGTGCACCTAGGTGTGGTCTCTGATGCAGGGCGTGGTGTTACTGCCTTTGATTAGGCTCAAAATCTCTTTACATGTTGTGGGATTCTTCCAGATTGTGAGGCTAGGGCTCAAGGCTCTCTTAGTTACTTTTTATGCTGAGATACAATGTCCAGCACCACACTGACTGGAGCCTGCTGAGGTCTTCTGTTTGGGTGTGGGGTTCCTGAATCTCTCATCAGCCACCACTGCAATCCACTATAGTCCAAGTTTCCAATTTTCCCCATGGAAGGGTGGGCCCAGAAGAAGCAGTCAGGGGCAGTTTAGTTCAGGGGCAGATTTCTGTGATATTCCTGCTGGAAGGGCAGGCCCAACAGAAACAGTCCAGGGCTGTTTTAGCCTTGGGATCAGCTTCCCGCTGGAAGGGCAGGAACAGCAGTGGCAGTACTTTTAGGCCTGGGGTGGGCTTCTGTGATGTTCCAGGTGGAAGGGATTGCCTTGGCACATGTTTTTGAACAATAAGTAAATCTCAAGTCCATAATAAACAACAATATATATTATATTTACACAAGCAATTTTTAGCATTATTTTGACTAGCTGATAATGCAAGTAGTAGCATGCTTTTTAAGTCTATTACTCAAATTAAACGACCCAAGAATGTAAAAAAGAAAAGAAAAATTATTGAGCTCAAATTAAAAATGAGCACCTGTTTACAGAATGTACAAATGTACAAATGTGGGCAATCTGTACAGACTCAAACACATATACAAACAAGTACAGAATTGCTGGTGTCCACAACATTTTCTTAGTTCCCAGGGGCCATTTCATGCCCCTTCTCTGAACTAGCTCACTTCTATACCCTGTGTCCTTATAGTTGAAACACCTGTCACCTACAGCAATTCATGCCCTTAGGGCATTTCTTAGGTGCTCTGTACCACTTGGGCACTCCTGTAAGGTCACTTGTGCTTTTGGTTCCACATTTGTGAATGATCATTAGCTCAGCTGACTCCCAACAACTGCTAATAACAGACTGGACAAAAAGACAAGCAGATACACAGACTGACAAACAACTTAAACAATCAGAGAGCACTCAAATATATTTTAGCCAAATTGAGTTACATAATTTTTTACAGAATTTGCAATTTTAATTAGTCTAGTCAGATTTATTTTAGGTCAATTAGCAGAGATCTCTTCTAAATGAATTAGGAAAGGACAAAATTTTACCTATAATTAACATGCTTTTTAATGATAGGAATTGGCATACACTCTTGTCATTTATTTAGACCTCTGACTTTATTTTTATTACCATCTTCTGGACATCTTTGGTCAGTTAAGGTTTATTCTACTTTTATACTTTTCTATCATTTATGGCATCATCTACAAGGCATCACTCTCATAGGACTGAGCATCTGTTTCTTGAGAGATAGAATCAACTCCTTCTCTGAGTTTGGATCCATGATACAGCCAGACAGCATGCTCTGGCACCCAGACAGGCTGTTCAATATTCTCTGGGAATATACAAGCCTACCCTCTACCCCAGGTGAGTAGTGAGCTGGGACATTTCCATTGTCCAGTATGAAGATCCTTCCAAATGACCCTTCATAACACTTTTTTCTTTATTATTAAATTGTCTTGCTGCTGCTGCAATACCACCCTTAGAAGAATTTTTAAAATTAATGATACATGCTGCCAAATGAAGCTTATTATGAGGAGTAATTCTCTAGTTAAAGCTTCACCTTTTTGTTTTTCTAATTGAATCTTGAGCATACAGTGAGCATGCTCAACAAATCTTTGACCTTGAAGGTTATAAGTAATTACTCTGGTAAGTGAAACATGAAAAGTTTTCAAAACACTTAGAAAGCAGTCCTTATATTATCCAGACTTTTATCAGTCTTAAGTGCCCATGGGCAGCCTAGGGCACTAAAAGCATGCAAGCAGTGAGCAATGAAGTTTTTATCCACTTCATCATTGTGAGAAGAAGCAAAGGTAAATCCCAAGAAAGCATACACTGAAACAAGGCCTCCGCATAGGAAGCCAAACTCAAGAACATGAGTGACGTCCATTTGCAAAAGATGATTGGTACATAGCCTTCTGTAGCCACCAATTTGTCTATTGCATTGTTTCCCTCAGTAAATGGCTCTGATAATTGGGAATGGGTATATCACTGAGCAATAAAACCAAGAATGTAGTGTGATAATTGCAAGTTGGAGTGTGTGAAATAAATGAAAAATATCTTCTTGACTAGTATGCATAGTGGCAGTTTCAGTATGGCACATCACACCACAAACATAGGCAGTGTCTGAAAAAGGGCCAATTGAAGTGGATCAATTATCTTGCAAGGCTGATATGAGAGCTTGTAATTTGTTCTCTTGATCAGAAGAGAAACTCCAAATCCTGTATTCGGGAAAAGGAGACCATTAGAAAACCTCCTAAGGCTGATGATGACCTGTCTGTGAAAACAGAAAGAATTCCTACCGTGGGGACCAAACTTATTTTTTAGTCAGTGCAGATTTCCAAGACAATGAAAATTGCTATAGTCATTGTTGTTCAACATAAGGAAAGGGATAATGATCCTTTGCACCCCACAGCCAAAAAAGTGAATCGCACATTTGCCCAAGTGCAATCAATTCTACCACAGCCTTATAGAAGGTAGTAATGGTTTTGTGCTGGGATGTGGCATGTGTAGCCATTGTAAACACCCTTGAAACTGCCCTCAGTGGGTATGCATAAAGTAGGGAAGATAATTAAAACATAGGCAAAGCTGTGTCAACTCTAGAAAATTGGGTGTTAGAGACAGTCTGATTGACTTTTTCCAAGGCAACATTATAATCTGATGTAAGTGTCCTTGGAGATGTGAGACCTGGGTCATCCCTGAGGGTGTCAAAGAGAGAGCCTAAATATTGGGTTGTTAGCTGAAGAGTAGGTCAGAGCCAATTAATACTACCAAGCAAAGTCTGAGAATCAGATAAGGTTGCAAGATGATCAGTTTGAATCTATACAATTTGTGGCACAATATGCTTTTGTTGGATGATGTAACCCAACTATGAAAAATGTGCCATGATTTGCACCTTTTCAGGAGCCACACTTAGGTCAGCACTGCAAATGGCACTGCCCAATTGGATAATATTTGGAGCAAAGTGGATACAGATTAATGTGAAAATAGTATATCATCTATGTAATGAGTAAGGTAAATAGATGAATAAGCCTGTTGGAGTAAAAAAATAGCCACAGCCACAAACTCGACATAAATTCAGGCTATTTGCTATTCATTGTGGGAGACACCACCATTGGAAGCAGCATGTAGAGACAGAATGATTAATAGAAGGCAGATTGAAGGGAAAACTTTTCTTACCCTGAGGATGAAGAGGAATAGTGAAAAAACAATCTTTTAAATCAATCCCCATGAAAGAAAAATGCAAAGCAATAGCAATGGGACTAGGCAATCTTTTGGAGGTGCTCCCATAGGTTCCATGGTTTATTAACAGCCCACAAGTCTTATAATAGTCTCCATTTTCCTGAATTCTTTTTGTTATGAAAATTGGGGTATTCCAAGTGCTACTGGAGGTTGTAGATGTCCTACCAACATTTGTTCATTAACCAGTGTATGAGATGCTTTGAGATTATGAATAACAGGACACTGATCATACCAAACAGGTTCATCAGACATTCATATTATCTTGAATGCCATCTGTGGGGTGGTAGAAGAGATAAACGTCCTCCACAGAATTGTGAATATGAGTATCCCATGCCAAAATGATCCTTTTGGGGGGGTTATTAGAAGGGGTTCTTTCCTTCTTTGATTGTTTTCATCAAGCCCTTGAGTGGGGACAAAACCTTATTGTAACATCTGATGAGTCACAAAAAAATTAGGTCTAAACAGAAATGCCCACATGTTTTGTAGAACTTCACTTCCCCGTGAATTAACTGTTATATGGGGGAGGACGTAAGATGAGAACTGTCCAGAATGACTTCTGCATCCCTCCAGGTTAACAATCTAGCACTTGTAATATGGTGAGAAATATTGAGCACGCCCTGCAGACCTGTAGTTTCCCCATCCAGAGGCCATGTCATATGCTAGTGCTTTGGGACAATAACATAAACATCTACTGCTCTGCCTAAAAACTCTGAATGTCTTTCCTTCAGTGGTCAATTCCATCTCGGGAAGGTCTTGCTTAATCCGTTGATTCCAATAAGCATTGGAAGACACAAAATATTTGGACCCTCTTTCCTTGTTTATAGATTTTCCAATTTTTGTTAAGAGAAGAATAATCAATTGAGCAAGAGGTGAATCTGGTGTGATTTTACAGTGTTTTGAGTAGTTTGATTTCCTTTAGGTCTAATTTTAAGGGTAACAGAGAAAACAGTTCTACTCATTGAGAGGTTGAAGTTCCAACCTGTGATGCAGCAAGATTAGTTTGAACTGAAAAGAAGGAAGTTACTGCTTGTGGCTCAGTAATGGTTACCAAGGTGGTGGTTATGCTGCCACCTTTTCCCTGTTTGGTACTTGATTATAAAGCTGTGCCTACAGTCAGTTCCACTGTGATTATCTCAAGAAGATTATGATAGTTAGGATTCCATCTAATTCAGAACTACAGAAGGCATGTAAATACTGGAATCAAGCATGCAACAAATGGTTCCTTATATGCTTGTGATTTTTTTCAAATATGATTTTTCCATAGTTAGGTAGTTGATATAATCAATATGTATCTTTTATTGGGGGGTTTCTCACTGGCATGTGATACTAGAAAATAATGGAGTTTGATGTCCCACTCTGCATACCTGATAAAATCAGTATCAATACACTCCAGTGAAAACTACTGTTCTATACTAATGCACTTCTCCCCCTTGTTGCATGCACAGGAAGAGTGTCCCCTCAATTTCTTACTCAGTCCACATTCAGGTACCATATGTCATGACCCTTGTGGATTTTGAGGTTCCTGGGATGAAGAAAAATGCTGCTCTATAGCTAAATAATACTCCATTGGTATTCCATCATTTTTATTTATTTTATGGTCAATACACATTTGGATTGTTTCCAAGATTTAGCTATTACAAATTGTACTACTATAAACACAGGTGCACATATATCACTCTAGATTTTTTTGAGTTAAGTGAAGTTCAACGTACTGCATTTGTGAGTATATTAAATTATTTTTCCATACTGGAAAAGCTTTCTACTATTCCTTCTGTGAACAGATTATTTATTTATTTATTCATTTTCTTGTTTGTTTCCTTTGTACTGGCTCCTGCATTTTTCCATTGACTCCACTTAGTCTTATCTTTTTCTTATTTGCATTGTCTTGGAGCTATTGTACTGTATTTCATGGTCTTTTATTGTTTTTAAGTGATCTTTCTATTACTGGATGCTAGTCACAATCCCATCTTCTAGGTCTGAAGTTCTGTCTTCTCTTTTTCCATGTAACTTTGTAAATTTTTACTGAAGTTTTTAATTTCCTGAATATCTGCTTAAATCTGTTTCATCATTTAAATATTTTTCCTGTGTTGGGGATTCATGGCTTGCAACATTTTCCCATGCTCTATATTGTTTTAAATATGTCTATTCAAGATTTGCTGAATAAGTCTTTCATTGTGGTGCTAATCTCTTTTTTATCTGGAATACTATTTTGATCTGATTTCCTCTATAGTCCATGCACCCTGAATTTCTACTGCTATCATTTCAGAAATGTCACATGGATGCCCTCCATATTCTTCTACCACATTGTTCCTTGGACTTATCCTGTGTAGGCTGAAATCTGGATTTGATTTTGCCACTGTATCTTATGATTTTCAATTTTCTTTCTGTTGATGCCTCTAAATTTCTTATAGTATGTAGCATCATCACTAGTACTGTGTTCTCCTTGAGAAATGACTATTTTTCAGATGCATCTTCTCTGTTGATATATTATTGTTATTTGTTTCTTTCCCAAGATCCCCACTTCTCAGTTTACTAAGGCTGAGGTGTTGGTATGTGTTTGGCTCAGCATCCAGTCTTTTGGAAATGCATGCAGTTGTCTCCATGGAGCACTCCTAGTTGCTGTGGTGAACTCAGATAGGTAAGGAAAGTCTGGAATTGCTCCCAAATCTGTATACAGTCATCTCCTTTTGGACCCTGCACACTTTCCTCTGGTCCACACCACTGACTTCCCTTACACACTAACTATTGTTTGAGAAGAGTGTCCTTGTTCTGCTGTAGACCAAAGCTGCTTGTCTCTTTCTGTTGTTGACCTGAGGCAATTTTGCTCCTCTCTAACTTGGCAGAGGCACTTCCATTCCTCTGTATTTAGGGTTAAGTCTGGCTTCTGGTGGCGTTTTCATCCTTTACCTCTCATCAGGATTCCCGCTACTCTTCTCCCACCTCTGACACTCTTCTGGGACTGAGTCACTCTTCCCCCCAATTCAATCTTGGATGAGGATAGCAAAGTGACTGGGGATTATTTTTCTGCTGGAGTTCACTCAGAGCCAAAGGAAATAAAGTTACAACCCCGCCAAACTTTTTCTGTCCTACATGTCTGTCTGCCAGAACACAGCTACATTCCACCTCGCTTACCACATACTAGATTGAATTCTCCCTGCTGCTTTGGACATTTCCAAGCCACTGCTCTGGGCTGTGGCTTAAACCATGTTGGGTTTGTAGCTCTTACCTGCTAGAATATGTTTTATTCAATATAGAATCTTTGATCCAAAGGAGATGGTGATAATGATCTGAACATTTCCCTAAATTTCCTTGTTTGGAGGAACACCTGACACTAAAAAGACTCAATTCAGAGAGACTGTTGGAAAATCAGACATCAATATAGGAACATTGGAAATATGGATAGTTACTGTCACAAAGAATAAGTGAAACTTTGTTCACAAGGGTATAGTGTTAAGGATTTGAATGTTAGATAATGATGAAAACTATACTCTAAAACATTTTAAAACAGTATATTTCTTGTGGATGTTTCATGTGCTGGTGATTCAGAGCTACTGAAAACAAGTAAACTCTGAGAGTAAGAACATTTCTCCCAAGATTATTATAAGGTGAAGGCATGGACAAAAATGGCATTTTTATTGCTCAGTATTGACACTTTTCAAAAAAAGAGAACATGACATTTTGTGGATGGGAAGACAATCTTATTTTTATAAAATTTCAGATTGAACTTGACTCTATCCTCATGCATCATACATTAGGAAAATTGTTATCATGCCCTCTAGTCATGAAACAGGGTTGAAACACCTGAGTAGCTTCAAATTTCCTAAAACTTCACTCCCATAGAGATGTGTTCATGACTAAGAATCTGTTTTAATCATGAGGATAGAAAAACTGATATCAACCTGTGCTTAAATTCAAGGTGATTTTTTTTTAGTAATTATACAAGACTTTTTCCTGACATAAAGGAAGGATATTCCTGATGTCTGTATGTTGTATGCATTTCCTGTTATTACATCAAGGCAGTTCAAAGGCAGGTGTTGACTTAGTTGTTTGTGCAGCCAAAGTGGGATCAGGGTGTTTCCAGGCCTAGGGAAGACAACTACTCTGAGTTTTGGTGGTATTGTGAACAGCACATTGGCTGCTTAGTTACAACTACCAAGAGAAATCAAACTCTGAGAATGAACATGCAAATTGTGGTATAGATTAATGAGGATATGGTTGTCATTCCTTAAGCATGAGCCAGTGAAAATCAATCCTGCTTCTATGAGAAAAAAGATTAACACTGCCATTCACTATGTAGATGTTTGTGGAAATGAAGGAGCTCTAATGCTATAAGTGTAAATATTCTACGTCATGCCACTCAGCAGAAATACAAAGATATGTGTCTAGTGTTTATTGATTTCTAGCTTCCTCCTGCAAGTACTCAACATTTTTTCATCCATTTTGTATTGTGAATGATGTTTACTGAGTACAATGAAAACAACTCGTGTTTTCTCCTGATTGTCCAGAGCAGCACATCTTCAGTCACTGAAGAACTCACAGGTGGTGAAGAGTAGCAGCATCAGAAGTCCTGACTATAGCTTTGGAGGGCAGGAGCTCTGCCAAACCCCTGGGCCACCTGAGCAGATGAATTTCCCTCAGTATATTCAGAGCCACATCCAGAAATTCATTAAGGGAGAGCCCATTATTCTTGGGGTGAGTTGTTTAAATCCCATTTAATGTTGAGTTGGAATCTTATTCCCCAAAATTTACTTCCATGCTCTAGTGTCACACTACCATGTAAAACCCTTAAAGACACTGTGCAATTATAAATAATGAGACTGTCCATACCATTTGTTCAGGTATGCATACTGGCCTAGATGTGGCAGTACTGACTGTCAGTTTGGGCATCTATCTTCACAGAATCTGCTTAGTAAAGTTTATTCAGCACCTCTTCAAGTGATTCTTCTGAGAAATGCATAATCCTCTACCTCAAAGATGCTCTTTTCTCCAGGTGGCACAGTTCTGATTGGCCTCATGGATATTTGGCTCTGGATGATGTTGATGGTCACACGTTCCTTTAAATGTGGTGTTTATTTTCCAATCATAAATAAGACTATATTACTCTACTTCCAATTTTTGGGGCCAATCTGTTTAAGTACATGGGAAACACTTGGAGGTTTTGTTACATAAAATGAGCACATGATCATAAAACTTATTTTCAAATGTTATTATGGGCCTATATCTGAAAGGGGAGTCCTGAGATCCATTTTTTTCTTAGCAAAGAAGACCACGGATGATGCATTCCCTGTCTAACTTATTTAACTTCTCTTGTTTTGTAGTAATCCTCTCTGGAATTATGTCCATTGTGTCTGAAAAGAAAATGACAAAAACTAAGGTGAGCTTAGATCTTATTTCACAGAATTACCAAAATGAAATCATGGATCATTCTTAATTTCCAAATGACTCAAGCCTTTCAGCTTTCCCATTGCCCTGACTGCAGGTCCCAAACAGTTCTTTCCTCAGCACCATAGATCATTTTGTCTCTGCCAGATTTGTAAGGGCAATATCACCATTATAATGTGCAAATACTGTTTTATTGTTTTTGCAATTTTATGATAAAATTCAATTTTTGTTATATTTTATAGAGTATACAAGTCACCCTATATACTATGATGAATCAGAAAAGGAGCATGAAAATGACCTCAGCATTCTGCTTCTCTTTCAGATTGGTGTCAGCCTGGGGTCGAACACTGTGAGTATTGTCATAGCAGGATTGCCACTGATAATCCCAGCCATCACTTTGGCACAATCCAGATGGACAACAGACTTAACATTTGAATATGTAATATCTGTAAGTGTTTCTAGATACAGGGATGAGACATTCAGTTAATTCACCATTTAAAAATTCCCTTATGGGTTTCTTCTTCATATCAAGCACATAACAGGGCACATGGTAAAAGTGACCACTCACAGCAGAGTGATGGTACACTGCCTCACTCTAAAAGCTTAAATTTCCCTGCCTAGTAACACATGGATCACAATATCTGTGCACCTCAGGTGAACCTAGGGAAAACTTCCATTTAAGATGAATATAGTGACATCGATGAATGCATTTCTGAATGTTACACCTGGGGAAGTCAGGGGGTCTGCTTTATTCAAGACAGTGATAAACAAAACCCAGGACTCCCTTAAGAATATATGCTTTCACACCAACATGCACTGATCCACTAGGTACATGATGGAGATCCACTTCTGTGTGCCATAAATGCATTCTCAAATAGTCTGAATCTCAGACATTTCAATTAAGCAGGCTTTGCAAAAGAGTTAAAAATTGTTGTTTATATAATAATTTTGAAAAGTAGAGATAACTTGCTGGAGTGAAAATTATAATAGAATGGGACTTCCCATTTGAGAGTCTGCTTGTGACAGTGGTTAGTTCTGTTGCCTCTTACCCAGAGGTCTTCAATACAGGAAACCAGGACAGGACATTGCCTCTGTGGGGATGCATCCACTCTTTAAGAAGCTGCCATTTTCCTTTTTCAAGTGCCTTGATTACAGGCATGTGCCCCTCTGCATGACTGAATATGTTCATTACATTTAGCTGTTCAGTTAATATCTTAAACATGAAACATCCAAAACCAACTCCTAATTTCCACAGTGCTCCCTCACCTGCAATCACCAGTGATCATCAAACTGTGCTCTTGGTTCCTATACCAAAGGCTAAGGTTTGGTTTTATCCCCAAGATGGTTATTGTGAAAAGAGAACACTCACTTGAAGAATATTTGTGTTAATTTTATATATTTAGTGGAACAGAATATCTAATATATCAACTGATATGTGCTTTTATAACTTCTTACCTGGGAAGAATAAAGCTGGGTTTCAAGGTTATAAAGTCTTCCAGAATCATTCAGCAGAATGGGCATGAATGTTTCTGTTCACTAATGTTACAAAGAACACTCAGTCAACAGCTAGTCTGAGCATCGAGAGTCCACTTTCATACCAAGGAAGTGTCCTATACAGATTCTGCTCCAAGTCCCTTGTTGTCAGGGAACTGTCTGGGTACTGAGGAGAGTACACTGTCTTATAAACAAATAGAGTAATTTTACTTACAAATCTTACATGCTGTACATAAATTTGTCAGCAACTGAAGAACATCTTAAATATTTATGGTTTACCAATAAATAATCTAGGCTGTGCTGGCTCTGTAGTGATACAATCTACAGGGTTTATATGCTTTCCTGGGCTGCTAGACTTTTTTCTTCTTTGGTGCTATTATTATGTTAAATTTAACTGTCAAGTGAGTTGCCTTGGGAGCTGTTTAAGGGCTTAGGAAAGCATACTTCTGAGTTTAGGGATTGGTTCATGGAAATGGGACACTGGAAAGACATGCAGTCTCTGCCCCTTCTGCTTTGTTGCTGCCATTCTGCTACTCTGTATCCGATTGCCATGAACTAACCACTGTTGTTCCAACTCTGCTTAAACACTTCCAAAAAACACAGGAAGAAAGAACCTTGCTTCATAAACAATTTTTATGACACCATTCTGGCACTCAAGGATTCCAGAAGAAAAGTAAAACAGCAAGATGATATTGCTAACGAATATGTTAAATAGGAAGATTTATTGGGGGTATATTTTTATAGGCAGATATTTGAAAATGCATTAGGATTGATAGTATTTCTTCCAGGAAATTATTGGTGAATTATTTCTTCCTCTGTTGTCGTCACTATTCGCTGGCCATTTAAAAGAATTTCTCTTCATAGCAGATTTTCAGAATGTCAACTATGTTATGCTTTGCAGTTATTTCCTTTCTCTTTCTTTTTTTTTTTTCAAATTGGTACCAGGGATCAACCACATGACCTCGTGCTTCAAGGCAGGTGCTTATGCTGCTGAGCTAAATCCCCAGCCCCGAGTCATTTCCTTTCTGTGTTGCTAGCTTGTGGTGGTTAATTTAGCTGCTGATGCTTCTGGCATTATCATGGTGTTTAAAAATAAATTTGGAAAAATACTAGCCAATGTTTCTGTTACATTTTTCTGTCTCTTATAATCTCTTGTTTCCAGTTAGACTTCCAATTATAGTTGTTATGTAGGCTACAATAGAACAAGTCTGTTTCTTCTTTATTTGGTGTCTTCTCTGATTTTACTTTGAGTATTTACTCATGTGTATGGTAGCTCAGGCATAGTCCCTTTTTCAGGAGTATTTAATCTGATATTTTCCTTCAACAAATTTCATTTGTTTAAATTTTACAATTCAATTTCTTGATTTACAAAGAATATGGTCCTAGTAAATAATACAGTATGTTAAAACAACTCATAATTACTAACCATGGTTCACCATTACACTGCTTTGACATCTTACATTTTCATACATTGTTTGGAATGGTTTTATTCTGTTTTGTTTGATCTTAATATATGTGATCATATGAATAGTTACTTTGAAGACAAGACAATATGGTAGCCATTGTTGCTTTAATATCATCTAGCTCTGAAGTCTTAGCATGCTCTTGTTTTTCTATTACCATTGGTTCTATCACATTGGGTCTTACTGGATTTTAATATGTATGATAGTAAAAACAAAATTTTTATGGAAAATGAGATATTATGGAAATCATTGTTTATCTTCAGTTATTTGGTTCAGAATGCCTTGCAATACTTCCATTCTCTTGAGTTGTTTTATTCTACTTTGTTATGTTTGACATTACTGTGTGTAAAGCTAAGCTCATCTATTTCAAAAAAAGAGACATTATGATAGCTACTGTTAATATACAATTGTCTTGTTGTGAAGTGCTGTGTTGCTTACATTGCTCAGTTCTGATCTACTTAGATCTATCCTTTTTTGTTTTATTCTCTTTAAAATAAAAAAGAAATAAACTGGGTGAGAGATTCTACTATTCTGAAGTGTACATGTGCTAATCTAGCATTGCTGCCATTTTGGATTCTATTTTAAGTACAGTCACGTGTTGCTAGTTAGAGTTGCATTTCCCCATTATTTCATATGCTAGTATATGTAATTGATTTGATGCTGAATGCTGTAAAATTTGTATCAGTGAGTTGCTGAATTTTTATCATCCTGAAACAGCATCAAATGGTTTATAAAATGATACATTGCCCTTTTATGATAAGCATTTTAAGACAATTATATCAGGATACCCTTATTGGTCTTCCCTTTATAGTGATTTAATTTTCCTTTGTTGATTTTAAGTTTCCTTCCCATCTGTTTTTGACAGTGTGCTTCTAATATCTTTAAAACCTTTGTGATTGTTTTGATTCCTGTATGTATGCTCCAGCAAAAATAGACCTAAAAGACATCTCTAGAACTTGCTACCCTACAGAAGCACAGTACAGATGTTTTCCAGGTTCCAAGAAATGTCTGCATCTTAGATCATGTGATCACACAAAACAAGTTCTAACACACTTAAGAAAAGCCAAGTCAAAGCCTGCATGTGGTGGCTCATTCATGGAATGCCAACACTATTGGAGGCTGAGGCAAGAGAAATTCAGGTCCAAACCCCACTTTGGTAGTGGGGTTTAGTTAGAGTTTGTTCAAACTACAAATTAGCAAACAATGCAGAACATTTTTTAAAAAAACAGAGATTTAGATGCAGATCAGTGTGAACTCCTAGTACTGAGTGAAAATAAAATCACAATTTAGTTAACAATTTTTTTGCTTTTCTGTGAAAAAAGCAAATTTAAAAAAGGGTAAGAAAAGGGAAAAACAAATACAATTAAAGTGGAAGTGGAAACAAGGGATAGCACAAGTTAAGAGAATTATAAATTATTAATCTGAATGTGTGTAAGTTGATAAGAGTTGCATATTCAAGAGGTATGGAAAATTCCCTGGAAATATACTACATGCAAATATTAAATCACACATACATAGACAGAACTAAAACTCTTCAAAGGAAGAGTGTGAGGTAGTAATTATAAACCTCCTAACAGAGCGAACTCCATGGCCAAATGGCATTACATTTGAGTTATATTAAACATTCAAACTGCAACTAATACCAGTTCTACTTAAACACTTCCAAAAACTACAAGCAGAAAGGACTCTGATTCATAAACACTTTATGGCACCAGTCTTGTACTCAAGGATTCCAGAAGAAAAATGAAACTGCAAGATGATATTGTTAATGAATACATTAAATAGAAATTGTCAATCAAGAAGAGAAAAAGCAAATTCAATTGTTTACAGATATTGTAGATCTTGAGCAATGGAGTTTGTCTTTTATATAAATGGATGTTATTATAGAAAAGAGAAAACACGTATTTATGAGAATGTGAATTATGGGAACCTCCTTTACCCTGATAGTGGAAATGCAGATTGGAGCACTCACTGGGCCAAACTATACAGAGGGCACCATATATACTAGAAATTAAAGTGTTACATGACACAGCAGCCCCTCCCCAGGTATGTGCCTTGAAAATTGAATTCATCATTCCACACTGATATTTTCACTCCCATGTTCACTGATTGTTACCCACATCCAAGATCTTGGAACAAAGCATCCATCAGAAGGTGAATGGATAAATAATTGAAAATGTACATACCCACATATATACACATACTGTATTCCCATATACTTCAATTAATGCATACAAAGTGATAGTCATTTTGTAATGTAAACTGAAATACTATACATCATAATGAATTTATCTTGTCATTTGTGGTATAGGAGAAGTCAGAAAACATCTTGGGTGAAATAAAAGACAGAAAGCAAAAACAATAGCACAGGATCCATATAATTCACATTTATATGGAATAAAAAACAACTGATTCATGGATAGATAGAAACAGAGCAGCATGCTGATCACTGAGGTGAGTTGGAGGGAGGGAGAAATGCTGGTCAAAGATATATAGTGGCACTGAGGTAGAACAGAGGGTGTCAACATGCATTATAGTGCACAGGTGAAAACTGTAGATAACTATACATAACTTAATGCTGGAAGTTTCCTGTGAAATTAAATTTCAGAGATAATTACCAGAGAAAGAGTGAACAGAACAGAATAAAAAATAAAAAGAATAAAATGAAACAAAAATGAACTATATAAGATGATGAATATTTCAATGCACTGAAATGAAATCATCAGGTAGTAATGTTTATATATTATCAAAATATCATGATGAATAACTTGAATACATACAAAACTAAGGAAATGTGGCAAAATTGAATTTGTCTGGATCGTAGTTAATTATTCTTTATTAACTAAATGCTTGCAATGATTCTTAAAGACCCTGTGGAAGGCATTTTCACTTCTTTGTCCTTAAGCTACAGATCTTTGTTCTTAAGCTATCTATCTAATGCCTCAGCATGGGGATCATTAAAGTGCAAAAGACAGAAGCAATTGTATGAGTCTCAAAGCAAGGAGAAGATTCAGGTCAGAAGTACATAAAGAGGATAGATGCATAGAAAGTCATCCCCACCATCAGATGAGAACCACATATATAGAAAGCATTCTTTGTTCACTTGGCTGAATTCATCTAAGTTATTGCAAAGACAATCAGCACATAGGATAAGAGAATACCTAGGATAAGGAGGTCAAGTTGAATGCTGAAAAGAATATAAAGAGCTGTATTTCCTGTGGATTGGATCAGAGCATGGGTAACAAAGGAACATCATCACAATGGAAATGACTGATGATATTGGAGCCTCAGAAGTCCACTGTAAAGATCTTAGTCACCAACATAAGAGACAAAAAGATACTGTAGTGGTATGGAGTACCCACCAGCACAAAATCTGCGAAATGATGACATTGTTGAGCAGAGGGTAGCAGATGGCCACATAGAGGTCATAGGCCATGTTTGACAAGGTGAAGAATTCACTGATGATAAATGTAAGAAGCCCAACTGTGTGGCGCATGCACGATAGGAAATGGTATTCTGTTTGACAACAAAATTGACCAGAATCTTAGGACAAATAAGAGAATTACCAAGATCAATAAAAGCCAAATGTCTGATTAAAAAAATACTTAGGTGTGTGCAGATGGGAATCCAGCTTGGTCATAATGATTATGCCCAGGTCACCCACCACTGTGATTCCATAGATGTAGAGGAAGACAATGAAAACAGGGGAGTTTTCATTGTCCCAGCAGCCTTGTGAGTCCCAGCAGGAAGAAGTAAGGCTGTGAAGTTATATTCTTCTGGCCCATGAGTCCTGTTATACTTGCTTTGAACAAATAAGTAAAAGTATTGTTATAAACTTTCATAATTGTTACCCTAAAATTTCCTATAGTGTTTATAACTGAGTAAAAATATTTCATAATAGGATACTGAAAAATTACTTTCACATTTATTTTGAATATAAAATGAAAGAGAATATAAAGCTTCTGAAAGAAAGGTATTCTTGTGGTAACATACTCAGGAACATCACAGACTGAACTCTAAATATTAAGTGTTAAAAATATTTGGTAGCATATCCATTTGTAACAAAACTATGTGATTATTAATAAAGAATGTTAGATGATTTAATCTTCAGAAAGATATCATAAGGTTTCTATTCTACACTAAATTTTGTATGAGATTTTATGAAATTTCAATACTGGTAATTGTAAAGGACACTTTGAAAAACTCATAGCCAAACACTAATGTGGAGGATGGGACAGGCAGGCCCTGCTCATTCAGGCTCAGCTAACCTTGATATTCGCCACACCATCTGCCACTTGTAAGATAGACATAGCTAAGCCAGAAAATGTGTCCCATTGTGATAATTTGTTTTAAAGGCTTATCACTCAAGGACTGACTTTCTCAGTTAAAGAAAATGATTGATACTACTTGCTTTGCATTATAATTTTAAAAAACTGCATGTATTGAAGTTTTGAGTGTGATGACACACATACGTCTAACCCTCACACTAACCCTAACCAACAGCCAGCACCATATTAAATGCCAAAATCTGAAAGCCTTTACACTAACATCAGGAACAAGACAAGGAGGTCCATTATCCCCACTCCTCTTCATTATAGTGCTGGAAATATAGCCAGAGCAATTAGACAAGAGAAAAAAATAAAAGGAGTAAGGATCGGAAATGAAGTTAAGCTATCATTGTTGCAGATGACATGATACTGTATATAGAAGACTCCCAAAACTCCATTTAAAGATTCCTAGGTATAATAACTACATTCAATAATGTAGTGTGATACAAAGTCAACACTCCAAAATCAATAGCAATCTCTAAACAAATAACAAACTCACTGAGAGAAATAAGAGAATGTGCACCCTTCACAATAGCATTCAAAAAATGAAATATTTAGGAATTAATGTAACAAAAGAAGTAAAAGATCTATTCAGGGAAAAGTATAATGCTCTGGAAAAAGAAATTGAAAAAGATCTCAGAAAATGGAAAGACATTCAATAAAGAGGAGAAAAAAAATGTGAAAATGGCCTTTCTCCCAAGTTTTTATGCAGATTTAATGCAATCCCAATCAAAAATAGCAGTAGCATACCTCACAGATCTAAAGAAATCATTCCTAAAGTTCATCTAGAACCAGAAAATACCTGGAATAGCAAAGAAAATTCTGAGCAACAAAGGCAAGGCAGGAGGCATCACAGTCTCTGACTTGAAGTTTTACTACAAAGGTACTGTATTACAATCAGCATGGTACAGGAATAAAAATAGACTTGAAGATCAATGGAATAGATTAGAAGATTCAACTAAAACTGCAAACACACTCACCCACCTTATCTTTGATAAAGGGGCCAAATACATTCAATGGAAGGAAAATAATTTCTTTAATCAGTGGTGCTGGAAAAACTGGCTCTCCATGTGCCAAAAACTAAAACTAGAAACATACCTATTACCATGGACTAAGCTAAAGTGTTTTGGATCAAAGATCTAAATATTATTTTAGAAACACTAAATCTGTTGAAAGACAAAGTAGGTAGAAATCTTGAAGCCATAGGAGTATATAGAGAATTTATGAACAAAAATCAAACCATGTGGGAAATACTTCCCTGAATTATAAGCTATGAACTCATCTTATTAAAAAGATTTGCACATTGAAAGAAATCTCCAAAAAAGTAAAAAGGAGACACATGAATTAAAAAAAATCTTAGTAAACTATCCCTCAGATTAAGGAATTCTCTCTAGAACATATAAAGAATTTAAAAAATCAGACCCCAAAACTCAAAGACCCCATCTAAAAATGGACATCTGAGATGAATACACAGTTCTCAGAAGAAGAAATATAAATGGCAAATAAATACGTGAAAAAAGGTTCAGCATCATTAGTCACTAGAGAAATGCAAATTAAAACCACACTGCCAGTCCATTTCACTCCAGAAAGAATGGACAGGAGAAAGAAAACTACCAACAATAATTGATGGAGAGGCCCGCAGGGAAAAAGGAACTCTTCTACACTGTTGATGCGAGTGCTGACTGGTGCAACCACTGTGGAGGTCAGTCTGGATGTTCCACAAAAACTGGGACTGGAAGTCCCATTTGACTTTAAACAGTACTATAAAGCCAGAGTGATAAAAATCAGCTTGGTACTGGCAAAGAAATAGACCTGAGGATCAATGGAACAGATTAGAAGATGAAAGCACAACTACAAAGACACTCAGCCACCTGATATTTGACAAAGGGGCTAAATATGTCCACTGTAAGAAGGATAGACTCTTTAATAAATGGTGTTGGAAAAATTGGCTCTCCACATGATGAAGACGAAAACTAGATTCAAGCCTATCACCATGCACAAAACTAAAGTCTAAATGGATCAAAGACCTAAATATTAAAACAGAAAAACTAAATCTACTGGAAGACAAGGTAGGTAGAAGTCTTGAAGACATAAGGGTAGGCAGAGAATTTATGAGCAAAACGCAAACTGCATGGGAAACACTTCAAAGAATCAACAACTGGGATCTCATATTATTAAAAAGTTTCTGCATTTCAAAGGAAATCACCAACAGAGTGAAAAGAAAACCCACAGAGTGGGAAAGAATTTTAGTCAGCAACCCTTCAACAGACTTATGTCCAGAACATATAAAGATTTGAAAAACATCAAGCCCTCCAAATTCAAAGACCCTCTCCAAAAATAGGCATCTGAGATGAACACACAGTTCTCAGAGAAACATATACAAATGGCAAATAAATACATAAAGAAATGTTCACCACCACTGGTCATTCTAGAAATGCAAATTAAAACATTGAGATTCCAGCTATTCCCCTCCTGGGTATTTTCCAAGAAGAACTGAAAAGTTTGTATCACAGTGATATATGAAAACCCATGTTCAAAGCTGCACAATTTGTGATAGCTAAATCCTGGAAACAACCAAGATGTCCATTAACTTCAGAGTGGATGAAAAAGATGTGGCATTTTTATACAATGGAATATTACTCAGCTATAAAAAAGGAAGATCTTGAGGCCTTCATAGGTAAATGAAGACAAATTGAGACTATCCTCATTAGTAAAATAAATAAGAATCATAGTTATAAAAATCATATTGTGTCTCTAATGTAAAAAGTAAATAAGAATTACAAGTGTAATAAAACCAAAATGTGTAATTGCTATTGTAAAAAAGAGGAAAAGAAAGTGCTGTAAGTGTCATAACTGCATGTACATTTGAGTTTGTAAAATAGATGACCATATTGCTGAATCTTTGTTGGCTCTTTGAGCACAACTGTTTGCAGTCTCACTGTTTGAATGTCTACTATGTATCCTTTAACTTTGTGACTTGAACAACTACATCCAAGATGACAATATGTAATTTATCAATTATTGATTTGTTAGTGTTTTTTCTCTTTCTTTTTCTTTCTTTCTTTTAGAATTCTGTATTGTTGCTACCCTTTTTTCTGTTTTACTTTTTTCTTCTCTTTAAATACAACTTTAAAAGTTTATAATTGCTATTATAAAAAAGAGGAAGTAGGTCTGGGGATTTAGCTCAGTGGCTTAAGTGCCTGCCTAGCAAGTGCAAGGTTGTGAGTTCAATCCCTGGCACCAAGAAACAAAAAATAAATAAATAAAAAACAAGAGGAGGTAGGAAGTGATATAAAAGATATAACTGCATGTATATTTAATTGTGTAGGATTGATAACCATATTTCTAATTTCTTGTTGGATTGTTGAACAGACCTCTTTTCACACTTACCACTTGAGTGTCCAGTTTGTGTTTTAATTTTTTAACTTGAAAAACTATTTCTATAAGAACAATATGTAATTTATCAACTAGTGATTTCTTACTGTTTATCTTATTTTGTTGAAATTCTGTAATATTTCTATTCTTTTTCAATTTTTTTCTCTTTAAATAAAATGATGTGGTATTTTTTGCAATGGAGTACTACTCAGTTATACTGGATGATTGTATTGAGATATTTGTAAATAAATGTATACAACTTGAGACCATACTCATAATTGAAACAAAGGAAACTCACATGTGTAAATATTGTCTTGTCTCCCTAGGGAAAGAATTGGTCAGAGTACATAAGATACAAAATTCTCAATAAATACAGTGAAAGGTTAAAGATCTGCTCAAAGGGGAAAAATTACATCTCAGGGAAAGGATGAAAAAGAGGGAGGGAAAAGAAAAAATATCTAAATTTATATAAGCACAATTAGTAGAGGTAAGAGGATTTTGCTACAAATACTATAAGTTCACAGAACAAACTTAACATTCATAGAACTGGCACAATTTTGCTTGTTTCTGTCTGGTGATCTGAGGGATTCTTTAAGATCACTATGTAAAACAACTTTCATTTATGTTCCTACTTCCTTGTTTTGAAGGCCTATATCATCATTGTTTTGGGCTCTTTGCTGTTGTTATTTATTGTATTTTTGTTTCTTGTTTTTCTAGTAATCTGTTTTGTTTTGATTTGTTTTTCCCTATAATGCAGAAAGGACAGATATACATATAGAGGCTTATACATGTGTAGAACTTCTCCTAAACAGTTTAAGAGAATTGATTGTGTTATGTATGATAAAATGAATAGCCACTTTGAAGAAAAAGAGACATTATGGTGTCCTTTGCTGTTTCCATATTATCCTGGTGGGAAATCAAGTAATGCTTTTATTCTTTGTTCAGAATGAGTTTAATCAGTTTTGTATTGTTTAATTTCAACATACACAAAGGTATGGACAGCTATTTTGAAGAGAACAAGACATTATCACAGCCATTGTTGATTTTCCCATTTTCTGGGTTTGAAAGCCTATAATGCTTTCATTACTCTGTTAGGATCAGTTTTTATGCTTTTTTGTTTTGTATAAATCCATTGTGTGTGAAGATACAGAAAACTATTTAGAAAGCAAGAGACATTACAGTAGCCACGGTGGCTGTCCTGTTGTCTTGCTTTGAAATCTGTCATTTACATTGTTTTCTTCTGATCTACTTTGTTCAGTTTTGTTATGTTTAGTTTTATGTTCTTTAAAATTAAACTTAAAATATTCCAATTAAGATCGCTAGGTGTGACTCAACAGACTAAGACTCAAGTAGTAAGTGGGCAAAAGACCATGCCTTTCCCTTTGGAAGTACCAGAGAGAAGGGCATACACACATTCTCCCATGGTGCTTTAAATTGTAACTCAATTTTATTTACTTTAAAAATTGACACATAATTCTATAAATTTGCAGACAACAATGTTTACATTCAATATTGTTTTTTCAGAAATTTTGCTTTTTTGACTAGCATAATAAAGATGTAATTTCCAGACAACTATATTTATTTCATGACTGAAATCAAAGATGGACTAATAAAAATATTCACTGTGAAGTATTTAATAAGTAGAAGTACAATTCTATCAGAGGAGTAAGATACATTCATTAGAAAAAACGAAAAATAATAAAACAGAATCAATATGAAAACAATTTAAGGCTGGTAACCATTTTGTTTCCATAATAATAATTTCTTCTGATTGTTTCTCATTGTGCCCTCGAAGCTTACTTTGAAGTGCACCTATAGATCTGCATAATTATTACCATACAGAGGCTGCTTTCCTGTGATCCTTTAACTGAAGCAGGCAAAGGGACCAATGCACACAAGTGAAAGCTGGTTACAGAGGCACAGGCAGGCGGAAAGGATGAGACTGTGTCTGTCATTTGTGGAAATGTTTTGCAATATCTATTTATATATCAAATATTAAAACATTTTTGAGGGATTTTCAAAATTCCTGCCACCTGTACATACTCATTTAGAAAGATACAGAAGTTGGCAAATGACTTGCATGCTCTTTAGACATAGGCTTAGTGGACAGAACTAGATAGACCTGGCGGTGGCTCCCCTTTGGAAGAGTGATTATTACCATCAGATGGTTGCTACTTTTTTG
>PVLA01015668.1:0-24235 GCA_004027455.1 Hydrochoerus hydrochaeris
AATTCCTACCAAGCTATTGTTGATTAGGGCAGTGGCATGATTGAGAGGCAACTGAACAAGCCAGAAATTCTTATTGGTGACTGTCACAATCATTTTTTATTCATTATCAATTTTTTTCTGTAACATGAAACTTTCCTAATATTCTAATGATAGCTTCAATTTTTACCTTTGAGATATATCTATATATTTATGAAGAAATGTAGTAGCCCATAAAAAAGAAATAAACTGGAAGAACTTAATTTAAAAGGGCTTTTCCTTTGTGTTGTAGCAAAAAGAAAGAGACACACCATGATCATCTTCATGCAGCTTACTGCCATTTTGAATAAATCTTCAAAGTCTCTAAGTGCATCTCTCACGTGTTGGGTAACAGCATCACACAATATTGAAAATGGCTGCTAAGTTTGGGAAGCTCTTCTCTTGAAGAGATATGGGTCTATAAGGTTTATATCTAGAGGTTGTCTCAAAATTTCATGTGCTCTTAGGTGGGGCTTTGGGACTGACTGGATCATGGGTGTGTGATACTGGATTAGCCCACTGATTTATCATATTTCTGTCTGTAGATGATGGATTTACTGAGGAGATGTTATGGATTAAAAACTGGTGGTCAACTTAAAGCCAGCTGGATTACATCTTGAGTAGAGCAAGTGAAACTGGTACATGAAAAACTGGTTAACTCCAAGCCGGGCATGGTGGCTCATGCCTGTAATCCCAGCACTCGGGAGGCTGAGGCAGGAGGATCGTTATGAGTTTGAGACCAACCTGGGCTACAAAGTGAGCTCAAGGCCAGCCTGAACTGCATAGAGAGACCAACCCTGTCTCAAAAAGACAAAAAAAATTTTAAAAAGTATACATATATATATAATTTAAAAAGAAAAATTGGTAACTCCAAAGGGCTGCTAGCCACACTAAGGATGGCTAGTGGCCAAGATCAGTGAGCAATGAACAGTAATTATGAAAAGTGTCATCTCCAGCCACTGGAAGAGTTCCTGAGAGCTTCCAATAGCTACCAGGTACATTTGACAGAAGGCTACAAGAGGGTTGCTAACACTAAGAGCTGATATCTGCTGATATTTGAAACTCAGGTTGTCAACACTAAAAATAGCATTATAATATGATATTTTATTGCCAATATAATAGGTAACATAGATTCTAACATTTAATCTAGTAATTTATATCCAGTTGTTAAAATCAGATTTGACTTGGAGCTGAGTTAGAATTGAACCTATTTGAAAAATAAATTCTTCTATATCTGTGATTCAAAATTAGGCTAACATATAATAACTTATTGATTTATAAATTTAAAATAAGACATTTAAAGTTGTTTGCTAATGGATAGGAAGAGGGAAAGAGGAGTTCAACAATGAAAACTATCAAATACTAAAATTTCCCAACACTAGAGACCATGTAGAGGAAAACAGTAAATAGAAAGAGTGGCCGGCAAACAAACACAGATGATTTTCAAGCACTTCAAGGAACCTGGACTACATAGTTTAGAGACACGGATTCCTGGTTAAAATTTACATATGACTTCTTCAGGCCTAATCATAGATGATTACAGAGATCTTAACTGGCAGGTAAAGCTGTGCATCCTACATTAAATTTATGCTCAGCAAAATAACTGAAGACCCTGAGGAAGTTTTTAATCAAGATCTATGTTTTCTCTGGCTGACCTTTCTTTTACCTAAAAGTTCTTTCTTATCTCAATGGTTTTCACGTGGAGTCCTCTTTACCAGGATAAAGATGTCTTTGGCAAACAGAGACCGCTGACTCAGTACTCACTATTTTTACACTACTGGCCACTTTTTCTTTCCTTCCCTAAATTCCAGGTCCATAACACCACCAGAGCTTTTTTCTGAGGTCCTTCTGTGGTGAAACACTCCCCGTATCTCATCCATGCTGACTGTTAGGTCTTGGCTGGCGTCATGCTGCAAGGAAAGCAGTGTGGTTCTGGACTGGGGGTAGCACAGGGAGACAAAGGGAGTGGTGCTGTCTCTACTTCAGCTCCTGTCACTCCAGGAAGCGTGTAAGTGCGCTCTAAATTATATTTCATTTTTCTTGTTGTTTTAATCATCTATTCCAGAACATGGGGCTTAGCACTCTCCAGGTCATCTAAACACACACCTAATCAGGAAGTCTTTATCAAAAGATATAGGAAGCAGAGTTTGAAAAATCTTCAAAGGAGATGTGAATAAAAATGAAGATATAAATCTCCAATATTTATAAAATTGTGTTTAACCAATTATTAACATAATTAATACTGTTTAAGGGTACCAGAGCATGGGAAAATTTGTCAATGAAGCAGATGCTATTGATCTGTTAGCTATTAATTAGAACACAAGACTGATACCACAGTATATAAAAATGAGAATAGCTAATATAAGTCATTGAGTCTAGATGAAAGGAAAAGTTTCTTTTATAATACTCCTTATAGATCATGAGAAACAGAGAACAAATTTATTTGGGAGTAAAAGTAAATGTTAAAAATAGGCATGTATTTGTAAGTACTCAGAATTACTCAGTTATATTTAATACCTATAAAATGTATTTCTCTGGGCAATATTCTCTGATGAAACACAGTTTTATAAATAAACCTTCTTTTGTTTCTTCACAAGATATTTACTACCTAAATTGTGTTGTGTTACTCTGATGTGTTTATAAATTAAAACTCTGTTTATTTTTCATATTCTAAACAAAATATTGTAAAGCAAAACAACATATGTACACAAATATTAAAAATTCATGAATGCCAAACAAGTTATTCATAAGCAATTAGAATTTTCTTGCTTATTGCTCTTATAGTGTTACTAATTTATGAAGATTCCAAGTAAAAATCTATATATTTCAAATAACTGTTTTAATCTCTTTTTGTTAATAAGATACAGAAGGACATAGATTCTTGGCAAAAGAAAAGAAGGACATTAATGAATGTTAGTTCAGTTAAAAATATGTTCTCTTTTATTCAAGCGTTTTCAGAGAAAAGAAACTGAAGACAGGGAAAGGAAAGCTGATGTTGTAGTCAGGGGTTGTGCAGAGAACATTTAGAATCAGGACATAGAACTTATAATATTTTTATGATGGTCACCCAGAGTTAACAGGAGAAAATGCAGGAAATCTATCCACAAGGCTAAAGACACAGAATATTTAGCCAAGGGCCTGAACCCCACAGCAATGTCCCACATGAGTCCAGATGAAGACCCAGAGCTCATGACAGTGCCTCCCTCGAGTCCAACTGGAGGTCTAGAGCCCACAAGAAGGACTCACGCCAGTCTCTTTTATGGATCCGTGCTGGAAAGGCCCAAAGCTCAGTGGTGGAAACTAGGATATGTGTGCCAGCGGGGCGAAGGAGCTGTGCTGGTAGGTCGAGGGTTCTATGCTGGAGCCCAGAAGTCACACTCACAACAAAGACCAGGGCTGTCCTGAAAAGCACCACAGCCATCCTCAGCGACACAGAGGCCCCGAGCTCCTCCGGGAAGCACAGTCGAGTACATGCCAGGAAGCCAGAGTGACAAGCTCATTCTGGAGATTAAGCGGCACACGTCTTTCCCTCAGGAGCCAGGAAGCAACGCTTGGTGTGAGGACCAGAGCTTCTCCAGGAGAACCAAAGGGCTCAAACAGCAACTCACAGGAAAACGCACAACGCCTCAACTCCTCAACGCCTTAACGCACTCAGGCACCAACACCTGGCTTTCCCTTCTCCACATCTCCATTTGTGCTGGCAGCCCTCCTCAGGGGAAATACCTGTGCCCAGAGCCATGCTGATGGACCCAGCTAGTGTTAAGCTGACCACCAGTTTTTAATCCATAACAGCTGATTAAATTCAACCTTCACTGAATCTGCTAATATTAAGTTTTAAAGAATTTTTAGTCAGTCAGGGAAAAAGATGATATTATTTCTTTTGATTCTCTAACATTTATCCAAGTTTTGCTAGCAGAATTAATGAATTATAGAATAGTTAATATTAATTCAATTTAAGTAATTTAAATAAGTACTTTCTGATGTCTCTAACATGGTAATAAAATGCCATAGGTAAACTGTTTTCTGCCTTCCTCTGCGGCTTGGTCTTTTATTAGGTCCAATTTGTTCCCTGTGCATCAGCCACAAAGGCAAGCCTCAAACCTGCTGGTCAGTACTGAAGTAAACCCGCAATTGACACATCGTTTCACCCTGAAATTGTCTCCTTAGTCATATATACAAATACATTCTTACATGGAATATTTATTTAAAAGTTTTATAATTTATTCCAAAGATTTCTCTCCACTGGTATAACTGCCTGTGAGATCCACAGAGCTGTCAATTAGATGATCTACCCTGATTAGCTTATGTTGTCTGGCACAATTGTTCTGAAGATAAAAAGTGATTCTACGTTGGCCTAACTTAATCCCATGAGCCCTTAAAAGCACAGCTTTCTTGAGTTAGTCAAAGAGGAAGAAAAGTAGCCAGACACATTTCAATTGGCCTAGAAGACACAAACATTCTTAATGGGACTAACGATAGGAAAAGAGCAGCATCTGGGAACTAAATGAGTAAATGGTGCCTAAAAGCCAGGAAGAGAGAGTATACTTTGGCCCTAAAATCCCAGTACTGTGAATGAATTCAATCAAAAACCACTGGGTCTGAATGAGAAACTGGGGCCTCAGATGAGGAGTGTAGCTCTAGCCAGTGCCTTAATGTTAGCCAAAAAACCCCAACAGTAAATACAGTCATAAAATGCTTTGACTTCTGACCTATAGAAACAAAGCCAATTAATTAAAGGCTTTTCATAATCCTTTATTGAGCACAGACAGTGAGAGAGATGAGTACTCAAAGAGCAAAAATTAAAACTGTGTAAATATTACTGGGAAAGAAAACCCAAAATATAGAGACTAGAATCTTATGCAGTGATTAAGAATATCTGAGTACACTTTCACAAAGAAACATGAAACCTAAGATACAATACCAAGTTAGAAAAAAAGCAAAACAGAATGTTAAATTACTTAATGAAATATAAAATAAAACTCATGTAAGCTGAGAAGACATGTTCATACATCATCAACGCACACTTTAAAGTCAATTTATAAACTGAAAAGAGAGCATTAACTCCTCAGACCGCATATAAGGAAGAATTTTGCAGTCAGGCATCTGAATGAAGGAATAAGTAAATAAATGCAGCAAGCAAGTTTTTGAGGATCGGTGATGGCGTTATGCCACGAACTAGAAGATGATGATTAAATTAGCCTCGAATACAGGAAATGGGAGAGAAGTAAAAGCACAAAAGTCAGAACTCCTCTCAATTCCTTCCTTCCTTACAGCTTTTTCTTACACCCGATACAAAAAACAAACAACGACAAAAAAAAAAACCAACAATCAATTTAATGTCTCTTAAAAGGCTTTTACTCATATTTTACATTTGAAATTGTATCCTTTTATGCAAATATGAACTTTATAACATATTGTACTTTAAATAAAACCAGACAACATAATTCATACTAACTTTTGCTCTTGTACTTACAGAAAAATTTAAGCTTTCATGAAGAAGGGAAAACCCGAGAGAAACCTGAGGTAAACTGGATTCTGAGTTAGAAGAGCTGAATCCTAATCCCCAGAGCCCTGAAAGGACCTTGCAGTGCTGCTGTGTCTCCTCACCTCTTCTCTATGATGGTGGTTACTTTCCTCCTGGAAAACACTAAACGAGGTAACTGCATTTGAAATTTTAAATGTGTTCCCAGAAGACGTGTTGCTAAATATGTTCCTTTTTCTTTTGTTTTTTTATGTTTAGTGAATGTGTCATCCTTGCCTGTGTAGGTTTTGTATTTATATCTTTTTAGTATGAAATTTATGACAAAATTATGACCATTCTAGAAAACACACTTCTTGAAGTCATTCTTGAAAAAAAGTTAAGGAATTTCTTTCATATGTGGATATTTCTCCTTAAAAGCTGTGTTACAGTCTGCTCGGGAAAGTCATTTATATGGCTGATCAAGTTATATATTTATTATGCCTGAAATATATTCAATAATATAGGTTTTTACTTTTCATTCCATTTATAATTTTAAATATGCTTCATTTTTCTCATGAAACCAGTTAAATGTGATTTGAATTAAACAAAATGAATGAGAAAAGATTTGGTTTGCTACTGTTCCCAGAAAAATAAAATTTATTTCATTTCTTATAACATGGATATAAATGGTTGTTAGCATAGGAATGGGAAGAATTTCTCAGGAGAAATTCTTTTGTCCTCCTAAAAAGTAAATAAGCAGGAATATTACTGAACTTATGACAAAATAATGTACCCCTCATTTTTAAATGCTAAAGAATGAAGAATTTCCTTTCACAGAAAATTTATCTTTTTTTACTCAATATATCATTGAAACCAAATTAAAAATATGAAATGAAACAATCCAAAAAATAAAGCAATATGACGCTTTTGGAACATTTCTATATTCTATTCAAAGCATTTTAAAGCATTTAGAGGATGTAATGTCCCTACCCCATGATAACAAATTTCCAAAAAAAAGTAGAAAATGTCTGTAAACGGACAATAATAAAGATGACAGTTTTTAGGTTTAAAAATGTTTAAAAATTTCTCTAAGGAGAAAGAAAACTATCCTACATATTTTATGCTCTGAGTTAAGTGTCCTGTTCTTCTGTCAATTAATCTTTCTGAAAACCTTCCTTCTTTCAGAAATACTCAATCCATATTATGCAAAGGAAAATGAGGTTTATTTAATTTATTCAAATCAAATACAGGTAGGAAGTTTTATGACCACTATTCTGCCACTATTCTAACAAAGAAGTATGTTTGTCTTTATTTTGTTCATATTTTAGTTGTCTTGCAAGTGTTCATTCGGTGAACATGTTTATTTGGTATCTGTAGTATTTCATGTACAGTTCTGGACATTATAATAGCAAGAGTCATAGGATGAGGAATGCAACTTTATAAATATCTTTCTCTTGAAGTTTTAGCAATTTTGATAATTTCTTTTATTAATTGTCAAGCTCTTCTGAGTTAAATTCTAGACAAATATAGCTTCTATGAAGACAAAAATTCATTAAAAGATCCATAACACTGATTTTTCATTTACTACATAAATTTTACCAACTCTTTAAAGAATAAGAAATATTATTAAAACATCAATATCTCCCACATTTGTGGAAGCAGATGTGACCATTAAATCCTTCTAATTTTGTCTATGGAAAGTCACAAATTGTACAAAATCACTGAAAATGTTTAATATGACTGAAGAGACAGCAAAGCAAGGATTTTTACTATGAATTGTTGTTTGTTTGTTTATGTTAGAGACAGTATTTCACTGTAATGTTCAGGCGGCCTGAACTCACTATGCAGCCCAGGCTGACCTCGAGCTGGCGGTAATCCTGCTTCAGGCTCCGGAGTGCTGGGTTGACAGGTGTGCGCCGCCACACTTGGTTAGCACCACAGTTTAGTCTGCTGCATTCACCAACTGGAATAGCCACAGCCTCTGATTTCTGTTTCTTTTTTTTATGAAACATTTAACTTTGAACCAGTATATAACATTAAGAAATGGAGATCAGTTGTCTGATTTCTAAAATATCCACATGTTTACTCACTGATGTATTTTTTAAAGACGTAGTTCTTACTCACGGGTGAAAAAATATATTATTCACTGAGGAACTCAATATAAAATCTGTAGTATAAATTCAAAACCAACGTTAAAGAAAATATATATGGATTAGAATCCACTAATCCATAACTGAAATAAAAAACAAATTCAAACAAATTCTACTGTTTCCAAATTATCTTTCAGTATGTTTGCTTATTTTGTGTTTAATCAGTTAATTTAAGGAAAAACATTGCAACTAAAAACAAGCAACTTATTTTCTAGATACAAAAATTTACATGTATTTGTCTGACACAAAGATATTTGTCATTCTCCATTATTATTTTAATCAGAATTGTCTTTAACACATTTTAGGATATAACCAAGTCAATCTGTATTTCACCTAGTGGGACAATATAAAAATAACAAAATATTTTAAATAAGAAATTTAATTTAATAAATTTTATAATTACTATGATAACCGTTTTCAAGCCATTAAAAAATGTTGTCACACTTAAGAGAACCAGACTTTTAGGATTGTCTCTATGTGGTATGAAACTGATAAGAAGACACATGAATTCCACCAAATCAACTATGAAGGACAAGAAAGACATTTTTAAAAACTCATGGCTTGACCTAGTTATAAGAAAGCAGTTATACTCATGGCAATTTCTTTAATATCTTGGCTCTGTTTCTTTTATTTACAACTAATCAGAAGCTCTTACCTGCTATCGATACATTTACTTTAAAAATAAATTCTTTATTGTCTATTGATTTCTTGCTAATTTTTGAAGGATCATTAGTGGTTTATTTTTCAAGGCACTTTAGCCATTGTCTCGAGATATAAGTACATATATAATATTGACTCATACGTACAATTAGCTCGAAATACACATTAGGCAAACCTCTTTACATCTCTGAATGCCCTTGTGTCCTTAATATGCCTTATTAATAAATGAAATTTTAAAAGTAACTTCACCCATAATCCATTTATACTTCCTTTTATTTCTATTAATCCCAAATTTTGGTGTTCAGGTAAATAAGCAAATATACATTCCAACACTAATATCATGCTCTTAGTATTTTCAACAAACATATGGTCATCACTGTTATTAAACTGAAATCTAACAACAAAACCCAATGAATTATGAGACAGTACTTCTCAGTAATGACTGAAGATTCTTTATTAAGTATCAAGTTAATGTTATTTGATGACAGAAATGATGATGGTGGTAAAAGCTTTGGTAGTTATTCTAATGATAGCAGTTTAGATTGTAAAGAGCAGCAACAAAAATGACAGTCCAGAAAGAGGGGTCACATAAAAATGACAAAAATTGCATTCCCCAAAGTTCAGAAAACTTTTCAATTTCACATGTGTGTGTTAAGTATGCTCATTACAGCACACGGCATATTGGATTATTAAGATTCATGTTAAACACAACCATGTGTATTCATTATCAAGTATATAAGATACTCTCCTATTATGTTTGTACTCTAGTCTTCTGCAAAGATTATTGAGTTTGTTTGTTACCATTACCAAAACGCCTTTTTCCTTTCCATGTATTTTTGCTGTGTGACCCACTTCCATATTGATCAGTATTAGCTAAGAGACTATACTTGTCCTCTATAGGTTGAAGATCGTTTGACCGACATTGTACTCACAATGTGACTTTTTGTATAAATTACCCTTCATAAAGGGCCTCAGTGGTAACCTATTTCTGGGTTCTCTCTTGTCTCTCAGCAGTTATTTCTCAAATCATTCCTACTCTTTTGTCCTTTGGAGTTCATTCTTGGACTTCAGGGGAAACAAACTCAGCACATCTGACTTCCAGCAGGTTGGTAATTATATTTCTTCTGTACCATTCCGATTATCTGGAAAAGTCATTCTAAGGTTTATTATCCACTTAGGTCTTAATTTTAGGGAAATACAGTCAGTTCCTGAGTTTTGAGGAATTTAAAATGCAAAATAATCAAGTTTTCTTTAAAATCTCAATTTTGTTTCAACCCTCCAAATTGAGTAATTGGGTAAAACTGTCTAAGTTCCAATTGGTTATTTTAAATTCTCAAAGCCATTTGTGGCACATGGCCACTAAAAATTTGAGCAATTCACATGCTGCAATTGTTCATAAAAAGTTCTCTATGTAAGGAGCACTGCGCTTTACAGTTTCTCCTCCTGGAGGAGCAGGAAGACAGGGAGACTCTCCTCCTCCCCTCCACTCCATCTTCCTCTTCCTCTTGTCCTTGTCATCCTCCTCCTCCTCTTATTCTTCCTCCGCTCATTTCCTCCTGCTCCTCTTCCTCCTTTTCCTCCTCTTCTTTGTTCTTTTTTCTTCTATTCCTTCTCCTTCTTTGTCTACATCGTTTTCCTCTTCAGCTCCCCCACGCCTTCTTCTCTTTCTTTCCAGTAAAAGCTCTCCTTGATGTGAAATAGCTCTGTTTATATAGAACTAACTGTTTCAATAGTAGAACAGCTAATTGATAGTATGATGCTGAGCACTAAGTATCTTAATTTTCAGTAATTGGGTTTATCATAAATATAGATGAATATTTTTAACACCAGATACTTTGTACATTGCTGATCATCTGTCTTTGTAATTTATTTGTAAATACACAGTTTGTGCACAAAGTCATAAAAGTATCACTAGATATAATTTCTAGTGTGTACCACAACTACAAAGGAAATATAGCTAAATTTATGAGATACCAAAATTATTTGCCTTAATATTTTGGTGGAGGCTATTGCTCTTTTTAATTTGACTTCTAATTTTCTTGCCACAAAATGTAATGCTGACACTGCATGTTAATGCTAAAATTTTTCTTTTATTTCTTCCCTTAACAAAACACACACTTTTTCTGTTATTGAGCCCAGTTGCCAGATGCTATGCAGAGTTAGTTATTCATTCAATTCACTCTTCTTCATTTACTCAAACATGTGTAAAGAAAACTGAGAGAACTTTACAGCATAAACTGGATTTAGTACTGGCCAGAGGAAACCTTCACCAATTAAAGAACCACTTAACGCCATTAAAAAACAAGTTTTAGTGCCAAATTTCTTCATAAGGAGGCCTCGGTAACATAGTTGTCAGATAATGTATCCATTTGAAAGCAGAATGGGAGAATCATTTCTATTTAAGAGTAAAAGTAGAAAAAAAACTTTCAGCCTATAATTTTTCCTGAAAGATTAATATTTAAAACTATGTTGTAATATGTTATCATATGTGAAAACATAGAGGAATGCAGAAAAATTTGATATCTCTACCTACCACATATATATATGTGTGTGTGTGTAAAAAAAATATATATATATATATATCTATTATTTTCCTGTATCTTGATCAGAAGTAAGAAAAATGGAAAATTAGGACAACAAAACAAATAAAATCCCTTTAAAGTTTAACAATACTGATAAAGGAAATAATATGGATATTGTGAAGCAAGGCTACTGCCAATCAATTTATGTTCTTACCTGGATCAATATAATATGATCTTTACCATGTATATTAAAATAATCTGAACTAGAAATCTCTCATGTCTTATAACACTGAAACTTAGTGACTTCATAATTTAATTAACTATAACCACAACACATATAGTGTCTCAGACATCTTTCAAGTAAGCTGTGACTTCTGGACAAAGCTTCTATGCAGTCATGAAATGACCCATGCATTAAATTCACTTTATCCTCCATGTTCATTTTGTAATGTGGGTATTCCATGTATGTGTATTAGAATTATTTTGATGTGTCCATTTATTCCCAATATCCTTGAAGGTACAGAAATAATCCACTTGTGGTTTCCCGTGTCTAACATAGCACCTGGCTCGTAGACATGCTCAGTCAAAATAAACTGAATGAATATTTATTTATAAAATTTATAATTGATTTGTAGGAAGGCATTACAATTATTCATAGATGATAAAAGTTCTTGATGTTGTCTAAAATTAAGAATAGAATTATGAGGTTGGCATGATGAATCAAGATTTGATCCCAGCAATTGGGAGGTTCAGACAGTATGATTGCCATGAGTTGGAAGCCAACTTAGGCAACATATCATGACTGTCTCAAAAACAAATGTTTAAAAAATACATTAAAAAAACATTTTTTTAAAACAAATGTTTAAAAAATAGATTTACGGTAAGACATAACAGAAATCATGTGGTGTTCCTGTTTCAATTCACTGATGTCTTTTATTTTCTTCACTGAAAGAATAATTCAGTATTTATCATTCCTTTGCTTCCAGAAAAGTGTTGAAAGACAGAAATCCAGATACTTATTTAGCTAAAAAGTAGTACATCAAATCCATGGTGAAATGAGGATTTAAAATATGATTAAAATTATCAGAAGATAGTAACCTCTTGGGTACTAGGCAAAGACTGAGTGTGAAACAAGAAAACCACAGGCAATTTTTAACCCAGCTTGTTTTGCCCTTGTCTTTATCCTAACTCAAAATTACATATAAAAATAGTATTTTTATAATACCAGCATATCATAAAGTTTTAATTTTGGTTATTATAGGACTGATTTCTATCTCATTTGTTAGCGTATATTACATAACATCAGTCCCCCCCCAAAATAATTAGCAAAATGCACTTTAGCAATTATGTTCTTTATTGAATAGATAAAATATAGTCATTCATTTTAACTGCTATAATATTAATCAGATTTTATTAGAGTTGTCACATATAAGCTTTTTTAAAATGAAGTTTAAAAAATGGAAATTTTATAAAAATTATGAATCACTTTATATTGAATAGAAATAACTGTCTATTGCAGTGAACATTGAAATATTTTCTCAACATAAATTGTTAAAGAGGTTTTTCTTTTTCTTCTGAAACACAGAACAGATATCATGCCACATGTTTTAAGAAAAAATTGGGCACAGGTAGTATGCAGAAGTGACTCTGCCACTTCATAGGAATGTTTGAAAAGGTACTTGGATTTTTAGAAAATACTAATATTCACCCAAAAGGAGCTTTTTTTGGCCTTATATCCTAGAATAAGAAGATTTGTGGAGTACGATAGCTAATGTACAGATATTGAGGCACAATGTAAGACAGAAATGATAGTAGCCATATATACAAGATTTTGGTTGCTGACTGCAATCAAAGTAACAAACCTCATTTCTTACCCCATAACAAACAGGTCCTGTTACGTTTGGATCATTAGTCCTTTGAATGTGGCCTAGAAAGAACAAAAACATCAAGTTATTTTATTCTCCAAGAGTTTTCTTTTTCTATCCATAGAAATGAAAACAGAGAAATGTCAAAATCCAGCTACCTTATTTACAAATTATCAATATTTCAGAGGAAAAAAATTAAATTTTAAAATAATATATTTAAAATATTAGAATGGGTAAGAGTGTTGGATTTACATGATGAAATGTCTTCCCTACTAAGTGAGGACATCGGCCTTTTGTTTTGCTTATGGTATTTCGTTACTTCTCCAAATACTTCCTTATTCCCTTTTACCTTAATTCCTTTCATTGTTTATATAGGAAGAAATTGTTTGATATATATATATGTGTATATATATATATATATATATAGTCTTTTTGAGACAAGTTTTCGCTATGCAGTTCAGGTGGCCTTGAGCTCACTTTGTAGCCAGGCTGGCCTTGAACTCACGATTCTCCTGCCTCAGCCTCCAGAGTGGTGGGATTATAGGTATGAGCCACCACACCCAGCTGATTTTTATATATTTAAGATTTTTCTAAACACATTATTTTTATTTTGCAATCTTATTTCTTATTTAAAAAGATAGTATTTCAAAGCTTTAAAATTTGTTCTGTGAGTCAGGCCTGGTGGTGCATACCTATAATCCCAGCACTTGGGAGGCTGAGGCAGGAGGATCATTGTGAGTTCAGCATTAGTCTTGGCTACAAAGTGAGTACAAGGTCAGTCTGAACTGCATGGCAAGACCCTGTCTCAAAAGATAAACATAAATAAATAAATGTAAGATAAAATAAGATAAAACAAGATAAGATAAAATGAAATAAGATATGTTCTATGGTCCCAGGAAAATATACGTTAGTGAAAAAACAATGTATATACTTGGAAAATGTATATTGTACCATTATGGGAATATGTGTACTATAAATGAGCATTAGATTAAGGTGCGTCACAATGTTGCTTATTATCTTTTCCACTTCTTCACTTCTATGCTCTTCTGAGACAACAATCAAAATATCTACTTTTGATTATGAGTTTGCCTATTTCTTCTGTAATTGTAGTTGATGTATCTGGAGTTTCATTAGAAGGTACATATATATTTAAGATTCCTGTCATTAAACATTGAGCCTTTTCAGTAGAATGAAGGAGAAAAGTAGACAAACAAAGGCAGAAAAATAGCATAGCAGAAGTGAGGCAGAGAAGGATGGCTAGAATCTCTAACATAGATGGCCCTGATACACTATATTGTTACTAGTGCACCAGGATTTAAAACCCACATTACTCACACCACTCTGCTTAGATGGATTATATTCTGTTCCAGTCATTCTACCTGTACTAGATTTGAGGGCACAGACAGTAATCCTGAAAATAACAGGATATAGTATGGTAATCATCCTTAATTGCCTATTAACTTAATCTAAAGCTCTGTAAAACCTACATGGTTTTACCATGACTGATCGTAATTGAATCTGGTTTGTTACATCGCTGTTTTGTATTGATAGATTTTATTCAAAGCTGTTATGATTGATAGTATCAAGTCTGAGAGTATAGGCAACTGCGCTTAAGATGACAAGATTCACTAGAATATCCACTATGGTTTGATTATTACCTGCCTTTGAAGTTTTATACTGTCTACAATGTTTTATTTTTACTAATATTGTTATGTACTGCTATATTCAATTACATTGCTATATTCAATTATGCCTGATGATATAGACAATTCTATTGAAGATAGTAAAAAACAACACAGTAATCATTGTAGATTACCTTGTACCATGGTTTTATATGACTTTTTGGTTTCATGTTTTTACAGGGATTTGTTTTGTTTTGTCTTGATATGTTTTGTTTTTCCCTCTAATACAGAAAGGATAGAATTACATGTAGAGACTCATGCATGCATAGCTGTTTACACTCTCACTGTTTGAATATCTACTTTGTATGCTTTAATTTTGTAACTTGAACAACTATTTCTAAGAGGACAACATGTAATTTATCAACTAGTGATTTCTTATTGTTTATCTTTTTTTGAAATTCTGTATTTTCTCTACCCTTTACATGCTTTTGTTTCTCTTTAAATAAAAAAAGAACCAGTAAAAAAATGAAAAAAAAATTGAGCCTTTGTCAATTTAAAATATTCCATTTATCCCAATTAACAATCTGTGTTTTGACTTTAGGTGATTTTCATTAAGCTAGTTAGATCTGTTAGTTTTATTATTTGCTTTGTATAAATTTTTTCCATCACTATAATTTCAGCCTTTATCACTGTATTTGTAGTTTATTACTAAAACACTGATGACTGACTGAATGGCTTCCAGGTTTTCTTATAATATAATTTACAGTCATTAAACTTATATACAGTATGCTTAAAGCTAAATAATTTTTAACAAGATAGTACAGTGAAAATTTGTGAACTTAGGAAGAATTCAAGGCTTTGCAAATTATATATTCATAAGTATTTCAACATTCATGAAGCAATCATGTTGATAATGTAATGACTCAATTGTAGAAATTTTGATCACAGATTTAAATAATTTTATTTTTTTCTTTTGACATATATTATCTAGTTGAAAATGACAAAACATTTTTATGTATATGTGTATAATATGTATGTATTAGACACAAACATACAGATAATAGACTATTTTGGCAGAATTAAATTATCAATTAATATTATATTATCCTGGATTTTATACTTTCCTGAGGTGCTTATTTTTCTTCTAATATTGAATTCAGTAATACAAGCATCTTTCTAAGTAATACTCTTAGAAATATTCTATTTTGATTTCTAATTTCTTATAGAAAATGTTGACAGGTAAATACCTATTAATTAAATCATTATATTTTGGGGCAATATAATTACTGGGATATGGGTTTGAGAAAGCTAGACCTATCCTCAGAATTTCTTATGAGGTATTTTTTATAGTTTTAATAGTTTTCAGATTCCTTCATTGATTTTGCATTTAACATATTTTTCTTGATAACAAGAAATATGAATTCAAAGTGCTTGCTCTTTTAGGTGTGCTAAGAAAAATTTCTATCATATATTGTTTGCATAGTTGAAGTTAGAAACTATTTTCAAAATAAGCACCATGGTGTAGTAGTTGTAATGCTAGGAAGGTATTCTCTTCTGTGAAGTCCTAATCATGTAAGCTTTGGATTTAATAACTCTGAATATAAGATAGAATGAAACACTTTTTGAATGACTATACTTGACTTCCCGCATTTTCAAAGGCATACTCCACTTATTTGTTATTATTTCAATTTTTATCAGTTAACACGGTCAGTATTATCCTTGTACAAGCTAAGAAAAGACTTCCATTAATATATTTGTGGGGGATATTTTTGCTATAGAAATATAATTATTCATGTTCTTTCTCAAGATAATTTAAATCATTTCTTCTTTAGCCAATACTCTTAAAGAATATGGTAAGTTGAAGTATTTTTTATTTTTATATTTAACAGTCATACAAATAATGTACAAGTTACCATGGACCTTTCCTTTTGTGTATCTATCTTGCTTTAGACATTGTACCTAATAATTAGAAATGGTTCCAGGCCGGAGGTTTGTGAGAAAGACTAAAATACAAGTAGCTGCTAGGTATCCTGCTCACTTATATCATCCTGGGAAATTTATTAGTTATCTTTCTCCACTATACTTAGCTTAAGTAGACTTTTAATTCAGCATCTTTTTTAAAAAGAAACCACTTTTTTCAAAAAAATCCTACTGTAAATTTAGTAGAAGAAATAAATTAATTTATCTCAGTGGAATCTAATTATATAATTTATATATAATATTATATGACATATGTCATAATGTCAGTGTCAATATCTATTATTAGGAGTGATTATTTTCAGTAACAGTATCAGTCATTGACCAAATATGATAATTTTCACTATTTCCTATCAGGAGAATGAACATTTATGCAAAGGAAATACTTCAAATGTAAAGTACTTCCATCTTACAAACTAATAAGGGAAAATGACTTTTAAATCACCCCAAACCACTTCAGTTACTTTTCAGTGTCCGCTTCACATTTTTCATTGTAAGTTCATTATCACTGAGACATATGCTCTACTAATTGCAATATTAACATCTTGGAAATAGTCTTTTAAAACTTATGGCAAAATCTATTTGATGACTGAGAATATTTTACTAAGAGATAATGTAAATCTAATGGCTTTAAAGAAGTGCAATTTCTAAGTGGTAACTTAGGGAACATTTAAATTAAAGTAGTAAAACTTTATGAATAAAAGTATTCTTAAGGAAAGCTTATTTTAAACTTTTAAAAATTTTAAAGTATTTTGTTTTCCCTTACAATTGATAGAAGTAATCCCCATTTTCTTTTCAAAGAACCAGGGCACATTTTCTGTAAGCCAATTTTTTAGTAATAAAATTCAAATTGTATAATGACCTTTTTTTTTTTAGAAAATTATCATTACTAAAAATAATGTGAAGTTCAATTTTATATCAGTTTCTAGGAAGCAAACAAGTGTCTAAATTATTTTAATTTATATTTCTAAGTAAAATTAAAAATGTCATTTTGTTATATACTTATCTAGCATGCTTACCTACCTTTTAAACAGGCAATAGGTGATAAGCTATCAATGAAACAAAGGAATTGTTTTCAATACATTTGTGTTAGAAGCAAAATGAAATTTTGACCCTATCATATATAGAAAATACTGGGAAATTCTCCAAAAATGTCTAACTGAACTAATTTTTATGTTGACCTTTAGTATAATATTAGCTCTAAAGTACTTAAAAGTAGGGTAAAACCCAAGTTGTATCTTTGATCTTAAAAAATATATTAAAATTAATCTTGGTGTTAAACTGAAGAATGCCATGGACTAAACCTATTCAACAATTTATTGAATACGAGGTGATTTTTCAGTGTGTAGACCTGCACATAGTTATTTTCTTAAACGTTCCTTTTTAAAGCAAACAGAAGAAAAACTTTAAAGAGGATAAACAGAATTTTTTAAAATGAAAATGAGAATTATTGATAAGAATGTGATAACTCCATTTCATTTTTGTAGTACGATCAATAATGACTCTCCAAAAATATTGTCACATCCTAATTCCTGGAACATGTAAATATCACCTTACAAGGAAAAAGCGTCTTTGCAGATATGAGTCAATTCAGGACCTCGAGATGGTCTTAGATCATTTAGGTGGGCCCTAACTACAATGAAACTACAGTAAAAGTAGGAAGAAAATGTTCAAATGGGAAAGGAAGCAAGAGAGGGGCGAGGAGAATGAAGAAAGGGAAAAGTAAAGAAATAGAATAGAAACAATGGTAAGAGACACGAGCCCAGTTTTAGTTTTTGGCATGAGAAGGCCAGGTTTTCCAGCACCATTTATGAAGGAGGCCATCCATTCAACCCGCTGTTCCTCTTCTTGATAACGCCCCAAGAGAATTAAAAACATCGCACCACAGCAACATAGACACACCCATAGTCACAGCAGTGCAGTCTGTAATTGCTGCATCTTGGAGCACAGCAGACGCCCATCAGCGAATGGATGGATAAAGAATATGTGGGGTTTATTTATATATACTCTAGTACTGCTCAGACTTAAAGAAGGATGAATGAAATATTTCTAGGGAAGCAGATACACCTTGAGGCCATAAATCAAACTCACATGTGTAAATATTGCATTATTTGTCTGGTATGAGAAACCAAAAGTATAAATTAGCACCAGACTAAATATCATCACAGAGGAAGTAAGTGCTCAAATAGGAAGGGGAACTATGGAGTGGGAGGGGAAGAAAATACAGAAAAAGGGAAAAAAGGAGAAAAGAAGGAAAAAATGGAAACAGTTTTGTAAACCAGGGGGAGAAAAGGAGTTGAAGGCAGGGGAGTGGAATATGAAAATTTAAAAAGAAAGAATTAAGACATGTCTTGTACAGGTACACATTCCCTGTGATGAATGTAATCATTATGTATATCTAAATGTACCAATTAATTAATCCTTAAAAAGCAAGAAGAGAACATAAAAGTAAATTTCTGCCAAAATAAGAGAAAAATGTGGAAAGAAAACTATGTAAATACAGTGGGGAAGAAAGATTGAAGGGCAAGGAAGGGAATGGGAAGAAGCAGAGTCACGATATACTATGTACAGGTACAAATTCTCCATAATGAATATGATCACTGCTATATCAAAGATGGATAGGTAAAATTAATTTAAAAATATGAAAGAAGAGAAGAGACAAACAGATGACAAGCCCCAGGGAAGGAGACAATTGCTGTGGAGTTATAAAGATACACACTATAGAATGCTTGAATCTCTAGAATATAGATGAGACAGGGAGAGTGAGGTATTAGCTAAATCAAGGGGAGAATGGGCCTGCAGACCCTGCCATCTTGTATGTTTGACCTCAAAATATATCATCAAATTTTGATTGTTTGATACCTCTCAGTTTTTGGTCTTTTGTTAAAATAGTTCTAGCACACAAACATAATTGTCAAACAGCAAAATGAAAAAATTTTTAAATAACTAATTATTACCGTACCTATATTTGATTAGGGATCCCAGCCCCTTCCATTATGGTTATTGAGATCTAGGCAAAGGTACAATAAGAAGACACAGCAAACACCAGCAACACAGCAGGGCCTCCAATCAGGATGCACAGGCTAGACAGGCGGGACTAGTGGCATGAAACAGTCAGAAGCCACAGTAGTAAAATGACCCAACAAGTGAGAACAGCAAACAGCTCCGGAAGAAGCCGAGACTTGGTAATGGAGTCTGCTGGAGGAATCGGGGCATCTGAACGCTCCCCAACACCACAGAACCAGCAACCAGAATGGGAAGAATCTGGGACAGAGTTATTGATCCTTTTCTCTCAAAATGTTTTTGTTTTCTTTTTTTCTTTGTTTACTTCTTTGTTTTTTTCTTTTCCTCTTTCTTTCTTTCTTTCTTTCTTTCTTTCTCTCTCTCTCTCTCTCTCTTTCTTTCTTCTTTCTTTCTTTCTTTCTTTCTTTCTTTCTTTCTTTCTTTCTTTCTTTTTCTCTCTTTTCTAAATGGCTGGGGAGAAATCCAGCTACAGAAACTAACCCCATCCCCAAAATCAGAAACCATGTTCAGACAGTGCTTTGAATAGTCCTTCATTCTTTCTTTTCTATTCCCTTCTCTAGTTTCCCAAGTCTTGTGTGACCACCCTTTGTCCTCCAGCCTTGCTTCTACTTTCCAGGTATATTTGTTTTATACACTATATTCTGTAACAGTCCCACCACAGGATACAACCACTCTACCAAGGGGAAACACTTTGCATACAAACTCCTAATTTATGATTGGTTTTTTCCTATAACTGAAGACCTTGCTCTTATGTTCTAAAGTACAAAATAATTATCATAATAATTAAAAGTACAAAAATAAAGTACAAAATAATTATCATAGTCTTTTAGTTTCTAAATTGCGCTTGATGCTATTGTTATTGCCAATATTACTACTTTAGGTAGGATGTCTTATCTGTTGTAATTATAGTTGTTCACCTTTCTGTAACAATGCTGGAAAGCTTTGGGTAATAACCTAACAAAAGCACTACACCGAAAGACTGGGGACTGAGCCAAACAGACACCAACATTCCACTCTTAATTAACTGGGGAGGTATTATCCTGCAACAAACATAAACCAACAATCTCATCCAAAAAGAAAATGTCCCCAAAGAACAGATCTTTCCTAGAGAGATCTTAATACTAGTGATATAAGCTACCTACTACAAAAACTCACAAGGATCACTGCAGAGGGGAAATTTTTTTTTAACAGAGAATAAAGCAAAAGAGGACAGAACAAAGCATATCAGAACAGAACAATGTAAGCAACACAGCACTTCACAACAAGACAATTGGATATTAACAGTAGCTATCATAATATGTCTCTTTCTTTGAAATAGTTGAGCAGAGCTTCACACACAGTAATATCAAACATAACAAAATAGAATAAAACCACTCAAGAGACTGAAAGTATTACAAGGCATTCTGAACCAAATAACCGAAGATGAACAATGGCTACTATACTGTCTCATTTTCCATAAAAACTTTGTTTATAGTATCATACATATTAAAATCCAATAAGACACAACATGATAGAACCAATGGTAATAGAAAAACAAAAGCATGGCAGGACTTTAAAGCAAGATGATATTAAATCAGCAATGGCTGCCATATTGTCTGGTTTTCTTCAAAGTAACTGTTCATACCATCACACGTAATAAGATCAAACAAAACAGAATAAAACCATTCCAACCAACGAATGAAAACATTATAAGACTTCAAAGCAATAAAATGGTGAACCATGATTACCATAAAATTTTATGCACTCTTACCATTTCTTACACTAGGGAGACTATATGGCTTTTATACATGTGAGTTTGATTTATTTCACTTATGAGTATGGACTCAAGTTTCATCCATTTATTTATAAATATCTCAATGTGATCATTCTTTATAGCTGAGTAGTACTTCATTGTATAAAAGTACCACAATTTCTTTATCAGTTGATGGGCACTTAGGTTGTTTCCAAGATCTGGCTATTACAAATTGTGCCGCTATAAACATGGGTGTGCATATATCATTGTGGTATGATGTTTTCAGTTCTTCTGGGAATATGCCTAGGAGTGGAATGGCTGGGTCAAATGAGAAGGGAGAAAAATGTTTCAAAATAGATAATGACAAGATGAAAAAGGTAAATGCAATCTTAGACCTCCAGCCCAAGACCTCAAACAAGTCCAGGAGAAATCGACATAGAATAAATTGAGAAACAAATGCACCTCAAATTTCTGAAATGATAGAAACTGTAGTAAAAAACAAATCCATGAAGCTATTGAGGAAATTAGATTATAAATAATTTCTAAGATAAAAAAGCCAACATTTTTAAAGAAATTGCCCAGCAAACCTAGGGTAGAGCTAGATTTTTAAAAAGATGATGATAGGAAGACAATGGAAACCATGAATGATCAATGTCACAAAAAAGTAGAATGAATGAATTGGATTCAAACACTTACCCAGAATATTAAAAATTCCATTGAAAGCTAGAAAAACTTTCTTGAATGAAAACGAAGACAGACATTCAGACTTTGAAGACAGGTTTACAGCAAGTGACAATGAAAGGAAAGATGTCTTGAAAATAACAAAAGATCAAAAATCAAGAATTCAACAGATGCAAAATGATGCAAAGGAAAATACTATAAGAATAATTCATGTCAATGAGAATGCAGAAGTCAACACAAATACACAAAAAATCCTTTTGTAGAAATAATAACAAAATTATTAAGCACAGGAAAAGAATCAAACATACTGATAAGTGAGGCATATAGAACTCCAATTAGCCATAACCAAAACAAATCTACACCCAGACATATAATAATCAAGATCCCCAAATTCAACACAGGAACAGAATATTAAAAGGTATTATACAAAAGAAACAGATCATCTATAAAGGAAAATCATAAGAATTACAGCAGATTTCTCAACACAAACACTCAAGTCAAGAAGAGCTTGGAATAAAATATTTCCAGTCCTGAAAGAAAACAACTTCCAGCCTACATTGATGCACTCTCAAAGCTATCTTTCAACATTAATGGAGATATAAGATACTTCTATAAAAGTGACAACTGAAAAAATTCATTACCATCAAACCGACATTACAACATTAAAAAATTTACTGAAATATATTCTAGACAGAGATAAGAATGACCACAATTTCAAAACAACAACAGAAAAAATAACAGCAGGCCAAACAAGCAATTAAAAAGAGGGGGAAATTAGGGAACTGTCAGTAGAAAAATAATATGACAAAGATAAGCTAATGCACGCGTGCTATAATCAATGTAAATGGCCTCAATTCACCAGTCAATAGAAAGAGATTGACAGAATGGATGAAGAAACAAGATCCAACAATATGTTGTATACAAGAAATGTATTTAACTCAGAATAAAACTCATAGACTAAAAGTCAAAGGATGGAATTCAATGCTCCATGCAATAGGAATGCAGAAAAAAGCCTAGTAGCTATTATGTTTGCAAACAATGTGAACTCCAAACTAAGAATGACCAAGAGATAAACAAGGCCACTGCATACTCATTAGGGGGAAACTTCAAGACAAAGAGATAACGATCATAAACATATATGCACTAAATACGGTGGTGCCCTACTGTATAAGATAGATATTATCAGATTTTAAAAAATCAAACAAGCAATCACAAAATTGTAATGGGGACCTTAATATCCTATTGTTACAAAGAGACAGGTCAACTAGACAAAGTCAACAAAGAAATAACAGAATCTAAGCAAACTTGTGAAAAATGGACCTAGTAGATGTTCACAGAGTGTTCCACCCCACAGCATCAGAATACACATTCTTCTCACCTGCACATGAGATGTTTTCTAAAATAGACCATACACTGCCCCACAGAATATGCTTAAGTATATGGAAAGGAACTGAAATTGTCCCATGCCTATTGTATGACCACAGTATAATGAAATTGGAAATTATTAACAAGAAAACATAAAAACTCCAAAAACACATGGGAATTAAATAACACCCTCCTGTACAACCAATGGGTCACTGGCAAAATTACAGAAGAAATTAAACAATATCTACAGTCAAACAAAAATGCAAATATGATTTACCAGAACCTGTGAGATGTAATGAAAGCAGCTTAAAAGGGAAATTTAGAGAGGTGAATTCTTACATCAGGAAAACAGAACAAATGCAAACAAACAACCTAATCTTTCATCTCACACTTCTAGAAAAAGAAGAGCAAGATTGGAATGGATCAAAGATCTTAATATTAAAACAGAAACATTAAATCTGTTGGAAGATAGAGTAGGTAAAACTCTTGAAGACATTGGTGTTGGCAAAGACTTAATGAACAGAAGCTTGATTATACAGGAACTATCACAAAAAATCAATAACTGAGATCTATTTGATTGAAAAGATTTTTACAGCATGAGAAACCACCAACATGTGAGAAAAAATGATTTCCATTTGTATTTTACACAAAGGATTACTGTTGAGAGCACATAGAGAACTAACATAAAATCAGCCCTCCCAGATTTGAAGACCCAACCAAAAAATGGGCACCTGAGATGAAAATACACTTCTCAGAAGAAGAAATATTAACAGCAAATAAATTTGTAAAAAAATGTTCAACATCACTGCAGAGATGCAAATTAAAACAACACTGACATTTTCCTTCACCCCAGAAAGAAAGGCTATTATCAAGAAATCAACCAATAACAAGTACTGGAGGGGCTGTTGGGGAAAAGGAACCCTTTTCACTGTTGGTGACAGTGGAGACTGGTGCAACCACTGTGGAAATCAGAATGGAGATTCTTCAGAAAAGTAGGACTAGTGGTCCCATTTGACCCAGCTATTTCCCTAATGGGTATCTTTCCAAAAGAATTAAAAACATCATACCACAGTGATATATGTGCACCCATGTTTATAGCAACTCAGTTTGTAACAGCTAGATCTTGAAAACAACCTAAATGCCCATTGACTGAGAAATGGA
>PVLA01015669.1:0-24197 GCA_004027455.1 Hydrochoerus hydrochaeris
CCACACAGACAAACTCTCACACACCCCCCACTCACAGATGGACTCTCACACCCCCACACACTCACAGATGGACTCTCACACCCCCACACTCACAAATGGACTCTCCATTTCATCCTTTCTTACCAGAGAAATATTACTTGATTTTTTTCACACATTTTGAGTAAATCCTTAGCATAGTTAAATTTCATAGATATGGAAAATAACATTTAAATGAAGGAATAGAAGTCACAGATACTCTTATGGTACTTGTAAATTTCGCTGGATAGAAGTAGAACACAGACATATTTTACTCATTCTTTGAAACTAGAAAGGGAGGGGAAGAAGTGGGAAAAATGAATATATTATGCAAAGTATTTTTGGGGAAACATTTTAAAGAAGAAATTTTGGGTGTTTGTTGGTTGTTTATAAATTTGTTTCCCAAATAAACAAGATGAAGCAAAGCAGCACTCTGCAGAGTGAAGCATTTATTACCTTCCAGGAAATTCAGGACGGCGGTTCAGAAACCAGGCTCCCTCAAGGAGAAGGGACAGGGACAGCAGTGAGTAAGTCCCTCCCGAGGGTGCATCTGTCATTCATTTAATCTTGTAAAAATCATGAGTCAATACAAGCAGGCCTGGTCTGAGAAGGGTGACACCAGTGAGCAGATAGGACACAACACACTGGAAATGTCGCACGCGTCACACTGCAGGGTGAGCAGATGCTGACCTAAGTACAGCACGGAAGACAGTGTCCGAAGAGGCTGCTGCCCTGCCGGGCTTCTTCTTATCCCCCAAAAGACGAAGCTCAAGGCAACAGTAGCTCCCCAGCTTCTCTCTGCTAGTGTGTGTGTGTGTGTGTGTGTGTGCACGCGCGCACGTGTGTGAGCAACTGTGAGCCTCGGGAGCACATTCAGAAATACTTTATCCTTCGGGATTTCTTCAGTTTGCACTTCTTAGATAATTTTGAAGTGAAGTTCAACAAAATCAAGTTTACTATTCCAGAAAACCTTTTTGGGTACAGTGGCCGTGCTTATTACTTTAGGGAAGGGCTCCTGTCAGCCATGCATGAATGGGGAGACGGGTGGGGTGGGGGTGCAGACAGTGAAGCAGGTGGGGCTACCCGCTGGGCCCTAGGGTGCGGGAAGGAAATGCTGGGACTGCACTCCAAGTTCTCGCTAAGATAAAGATAAATGAAGCTTCATCAGAACTCAGCAGAAGGGCTGGCCTGGCCCTTCACCCCGTCACTGTGTGACACGGCCACATGCGGTCTGGGCGGCAGCCCCAGGGGAGCAGAGCACCACACTGTCCAGGGCTTGGCCGCTGTCAGGCCTGCTTGCTGACTCCTGGACACACACAACCAAAGCAATGCGTAGGTAGAAATCACAGACCGGCAGAACCCGCTGAAGTGGCAGATTTTCAGCCTCCGTGCCAGGAAATTAAAGGTTACCTAGTTATGTCTGCCAAGAAGACGGCCAAATCCATTTAAAGTCACAAGGAAAATCTGTGTAACCGAGGTTCTGCACCTACTTTTACTAGGAAGAAGCAATATGCCTTGAAGCTCACCTAATCTGTGTATGCAGGTGTGTACAAACGCACTGTATGCACGTGCTGTGCGATAATCTCAAAGGCATATGTACTGGAGCTGTCTCTTCTTTCCAACTGGGCATGCAAGTCACTTAGCCACTGATTGCACCTGGAATCGTGTACGCCTCCTCCTCCTCTTCTTTCCCTCCCCATCTCTCCCCGCTGCTTCTCCCGCTCACTCTTTTTCTGCCGCTTCCCTTCCTCCTCCTCCTCTTTCTTCTGTTATCTGAAGACAGGACCTTGCTAACAGGCTGGCCTCCGGTTTGCAGTCCTCCTGCTTCGCCCTCCTGAGCACCTGAGGTTATAGGCGCGTATGGTCATAGTGCCCTGGCCACGGGGAGTGACTGCGGTCATTACTGGTTGAAACCGGCATTTATGAGGCCTGCAAAATAGGTGAATTTCGGGTGATAGCAAGAAAACTGGGAAATATAAAATACCAGAAGGAGGCAGGTTCTGTGGTTAATTGTAGAATTGATACCCTGTGTGTGAACTATGTGGGTCACTAAGTTTCTGGACATTCTCTTCATAACCTAGAACCTGATCACTGTGTTCCATATGGTGAAGCAAAGTGGTCATGTGATTGATAAAGAGACTGAACCCCACACCAAGAAGCTGAACACCCTCTGCGAGGTCAACACAAAGGGTTTTAATCAAAGGAAGCAGAAGTGGCACTTTACCCAATGACCAGGGAAGGCGCGCAGGGCAGGGTTTTTATAGACAGTTAAAAGTGGGATTAGGCATTGTTTGGGTCATGGGCTGAGAGCTGTGGGTGGATATTGTACTTTCTGTGTGATGTGTTTTCTCTGGAGGAGGTTGGCAGCAGGGCTCTCCGTTACAGGGGGTATTTCCTTGTAACAAGGCTCTTGTAACGTGGCAACAGACCTTTTGTCCTTACCTTTGGGCTTTTTCAATGGTGGGGGGGGGTCTGGTCACTGCTGGTCAGATCTATCAGTGATGTTCTGCTCTCTGTATGCAAGTTCAAGAGCTGCAAACAGGTAAATAACTCTGTGAGCAAACGCCAATCTCAAGCTAAGTGAGAGAATGTGAAAGGGGGGCCGGGAGATCAGTGAGGATCGGATGAGTTGCACACAGGGGAAAAGGACATTAGCATTAGCTCAGATGCTTCTACTAATAATCAGACCTCATACTTCAACTTGGCTTCCATTACTGTTGATCAATTGCTCGAACAAATATTTACTTACTGCCTACTGTTATGACGGAGTTTTAGGAATAATTGATACTACTTAATGAGCGTTCCCTGCGTCCAGCTCTAGACTGAGTTTAAAATATATCATTGTAACTAATCCTTTTATAGTAGAAACCACAATCCCAATTATAAAAATGGCACTGAAGCAGAAAGAAGTAGAAGAATTGGCCTAAATCCTAAGCGGGAATCCCCGAAACATCGGATCCGCATACACAATGCAAGATGGTCCCCTTGATGGATAGAAAGAAACAGGGAATTGGAACAAGGGGACAAAGAGAAAGGGGGACCTTGGGGTACAGGGAGGGGTGCCCTCTGTCCACAACCCACTCACTGGTGGAAATGCCTGTACCCCGCCCCAGACACTCCCTGCACTACCTGCACTTTCCTCACGCACCGTGAGGGGACCAGAAGGCTCGGGAGCTGCTTCCCTTCCCATGTTTCCAGGCTGTGCAGCCTCGCAGTGCTTCCTGCTCTCACCCTCAGGCTGTCCAGCATCTGGCTTCCCCCTCACTGCACTATGACTGTTCCTGGAAATCAGACTTTCAGGGACTCAAGTCTCTGCTGTTGGCTGACAGATGCTTCTTAGCTAATCATAGCTTCTTAGATTACTGCTCACGGGGAAGGCCAGCATCCACCAGCATCTACCAAAGCCTATCACCTGCCTTTCTTTTTGTTTGAATTAACTCTCCAGGTCTTGTGTCTTTGCTAGCAGACATTACTGGTGCTATTCTGTCTAAATTGGACCCTCTAAGAAGTTCCTCTGTCCCTGCTCAGAAACATTCTTTTCAGTCTCATTTTACTACCCTGCTGGAAGTCTTCCTTCTTTACTTCCTTCCCATGCCTGAGTCCCGTTCAAATTTGGCAAAACTAGTCAACATGGTGAAGTTTCATTCTTTTTTTCTGTTGCTTCTGCATTTGAGTTTTTAAAATAGCATCATGATTTAACATTGTCATCATTATCACTGCATCAGGGTGAAGAACAAATCCAGTAAAAGATATATGAATGGCTGTGCAAGGGATATATGAAATAGGCTCACAGGACCAAAATCGGGAGACTCCAGTGGCTGTCTGCTGGTCAGAGATGGAAGAACCCAAATAACCAGCTACACCCCAGGGAGCTGGGATCCAGTGGCCGTCCTGAGTGGAAGGCCTGGAAGCTCGCTGTAGACTCACAGCTGTGATTCTGTGTCAGAAAGCTGAAGAGTTGGTGCTGGAAGGCTGAGCAGCCTGTGCACCAGTGTCTAGAGACAATGGCGAAGACCTGAAGTCCCCTCAAGCCAGGGGAAGACGCCTTTCTCTTGTGTTTTATCTGTCCCGGTGTCAAGCCTGTTGGCTGGTGGTGCCCCATGCAGGATGAATCTTCTCGCCTCAGTTTGCAGCCCACACGCCAGTCAGCCCCAGGCACCCAGAGCTTTGCTGTCAGCCAGACAGTTCTCAGACAGGCTAAGTGGGCATATTGCATGAATGAGGACAGTCCTTTAACATACTTTGCATTCCATTTGGTTTGGTTCGGTAAAAAATGCAAGAAAGGTGAAGTTCTTTTTGCTTTCCTCTCAGCTTTCTGTTCCTTTTCTCCCTAGAGGCTCTCAGTATCATGAGTTCTAGTCAGTATTATCTTTCTTTGCATCTGTGATTGCATGAATCATGAACAGCACCTGACTGTTTACTGATCATCAGTGAACTCCAGTTCACTCACATTCCTTCCTCGACTCTTGAAAAAGCCTCCTGAGCTAAGTGTCAAATTTGGTGTCTCCATTTTACAAACGCAAAGACCGAGACAAGAAGAAAACTTAAATAGCTTGCACAGGACCACAGATAGTAAGTGGCAGAGCAAGGATTCAAAAGCAGGTATCTGATTTCCTTTCAACGGTGCATTTTAAGGTATGTGCAAGGTGCCTGCTGTCGGATATCAGCACCAGGAAGAGCCCTCGGAGGTGACACATGTGAGGTGTGACAGAAATACAGGGTGAAAGTTAGGTTTTTTTTTTTTAAAAAGCTGTTACAGTAAAATGTATACTGCCACTAATCCCCCTCAAAATACTCCCTCTCCTTTCAAAGACATGCATCTCATCGTTCTTGATGAGACAGTTCTAGAAGTCCTCTTTAGGAAGTGTGAGAGGTGTGATCAAAACATGGTGAATACTGCCGCTCTGCAAAGGCAGCACTGTAAAAATGTCACGCCGTGTCCTCACGCACCTTGGTCATCCGAGCTGTCACAGGGAAACTTCTGGCTGTTTCCCAAAGTCAAAATGACCCTGACAGGTACAGGTTTTGAGCCAGGTCAGTGTATCAAGGCAGCCATGACAGTGTGACAAAAGGCCCTGAAGAAAGGGGGCTTCCAGAACTGCTTCTGAAAGTGCAAGCACGACGGGACAAGTGTGCCCAGAGCGTGCACGTGGGGCTACTTTGGTGGGTATTAGCTACAATGTGTCTTTTACTGTTATTGTTTAAGACAGACAACATGTAAGCACTGTCAGCAGTTTTGGTCACAGTCACCCCGATGCACACATCATTTACGTGGTCACGCTCGGTCCGCAGTGGCCGTCCTCCTCCACTGCCCTCACTACCTGGGTGTTGAGAAAGCGTCTCCCTCTGAACTCAGCAAGCCGTGCTGCAGTGTGCACGGCTGTGCGGGTCCTGGGAACACTTTCCCTGTGTGTCCAGTGCTGCCATCTCACTGGGCTTCCGTGAGTTGATGAGACGAAGTAGTTACCTCCCCACTTCCCCACCACGGCATTGGGGTGCAAACCTATTGTCTCAGCACTTCAGGGGCCGAGGCGGAGAACTGAGAGGCTGAGGGCTTCTCGGGCTGTGTAGTGAGACCTGGCTTCCCTTCCCCCTCCAGAACAAAACAAAATAAACAGCCAGACTTTTCACCAGAAGTTGACCGAAGAAAAGTAGTTTAACTTTTTGTTGCGATTTGCATTTAAGGGCCCACTTCTTAGCTGAGTTTTGCCTTTAGTTAAAAAGCATGAGTGACTGAGACATGTGATGAGCTATTTCCAGGGCCTTCGAGATCCCTGAAGCACTGATCTTTCTCCCACTGTCACAGGAATCTCTGTCTCACGGAGAGCCCGCTTCAGCCCTGATGCTCCTCAGGGCCTGCAGGCTGCCTGTGCTCCGTCCAGGCTCCTTTCCGACCTTGTACATGGTGAACGCATAGAAACAGCGCTCACTGGATCGCAGAACGCTCTGGAATGTGGTAGCCAAGTGACCTGAAGGTATAGCGAAGCCTATTTCTGTATGGTGACCACCAGAGGCTGACCACATTGGAGGCCGTCGAGGACCTCCTCTGCGGTCCAGTTAGACATGCTCTTCAGGACTTTAAATTCTTGACCTGTAAATTGAGATGGTCCAGGTGGGAAATGAGGGCTGGTAGTGACAGCCTAGCAAACAGCAGAGGCAGCTCTATCAGCGTAGCCCCTTGTGGGACGTCTCTTCCTTCCTTTGTTCCAACACCAGGAGGATGATGACAGCAAAGGTGAGGAGCGTGGCAGCAGAGAGACCGCCCCTGGCTGCGTGCCATCCCTGGGGTAATCAGTCCGGCTGTGGGGCTCACCTGCCTGAGCCTGTAGAGGAAGGGCGGGGGATAGGAATGCGAAGTTTTTAAATGAAGAGCTCAGAAATTAGTATGAAGTTTTGTAGAACTGAACTGAGTTATCACTAGGGGCCTAAAATCCAGGGAGGCTCTGAAAAATAAATTTTTCTCTTATGCAAAACAGAAAACCAGAAAAACTCCAAAACCTTAAAACCACATTTTCATGGTGAAACTACACATTGATACTCCTTGATAAGATCAGTTAAATTAGTTATTAGTGATTTACTGTGTTTCTTCTCTCTTGGTTGAACTCAATGTCCTTAAAAGTCATTGCTCTCGATGGATCCTAGGAGGTTTTCGCTCAGTCCTGGCAGAAGGGAGATGTGGCCTGGTTTCTCTCCGGCTAATCTAATGCATTTGTTTATTTGTTCAGTCAGTATTTCCTGAGCACTGAGTGTGCCAGAAACAGAACTACTGCACCAGGCTCCTGGGTAATTCAGCCAGGCAAGACCTCAGGTCACACGATTTCACATGGGCTAAAAATACCTGCTCCTGCAGCCACTGACTCATGAGAGACACAAGCAAACAGACCGTAGGCTTTGCCACTAAATGGTACCCTGAATTTCCTGGTAGAAATAACGGTGATTGTGTATCCTGGGCTTTTCAAGATAGTCTTATTTTCTTATAATTTTATTTTATTTTTCAATAAAATAAATTTGTTCAATATACAGCTAAATGCAGTTCATCTCTTATGAGTTTACAGCACTTTACATTCACCAGTGATGACACATCCTTTGCTAGAACATAGGCCTCAATATTTTATTGGAAACATGAGCACAACACACAGGGTTTAAAAAACAAATTTAGGCCTAGGTTATGACAACACACGAACATCACTGCTTCCGGGAAACCGAGCTTCCCTGGCAGTTTCAGGTCTTGCAACCTGACATGTCCAGAAGGTCTAAGGGTTGCATTTGAAGCCTCCATTTGCCGTGATGCCCACTTGGACCACCGTGACGTAACGTGCGCTGATATTCTGTGCTTTGGGAGGTAATGAGCTAATGAACCTGAATCTGCATTCAAGTCACACTTCCTGCAGGATGAAATGAAAGATGGTTCAACAGAGAGCAAGATGAACTAGCAGATCAGAGGAGCAGAGCCAGGGTGAAGCCATTTCTGACCACGTCGCCTCTCATTTCAGACTCGTTTCCTACTCTGGCTTTCAGGAAGTGTGATGAGGGTTATAACCAGGTTTTTTTTATTCCTTTTAGTTTTATTGTGGAATACTTTAATTAAAATACATTTTTTACTAACCTTTTATAGCGTCTGTCTGTTCTGTCTCCTGCTGTAATTTCCTTAAAAAGATAGATGATATGCGGTGGGCATCCCCGTTAGCTTTGCACTCATGCCCTCACGCCTGCCAAGTTAGCTCCATCCTGCAGAAGGAGCACTTCCGCATTTGCCATTCCTATCCTTGAGGGTGAGTGGTTGGATGACCTGATGTACTGGGCAGTGACACGGAAAATTTCTTTTAATGTTTTAATCTCATCTTGGAGCGCGGCAGGTGGAGAGCACGGAAACCTCCACTGGCAGGTTTCTTTGAGGGACACATCCTTCCCCTTCCCAGCGCAGAGGTGGGGCAACATCCCTGCAAGCCCTGCAGAATTTATGACTGTGCGCCCTTATGTAGCAAAAGGGACTTTTCTGTGTACGATTAAAGGACCTCAAGATGGGAACTTAGCCTGGATTCTGAGGGGGTCCAGGGTCCCGACAAACATCCCTAAAGCTGGCAGAGGAGGAAGACGAGGACCGAGAGAGACGCGATGGTGGAAGGGAGCAGCCATGGAGACCTCTGCTCTGAGGCCGCAGAATGGAGCACGGGCCACTGGGCAGAGCCGTGGGCAGCCTTGGGAGCTGGAACAGGCGAGGAAGGAGTCGGCCTCTCCAGGGCCCTGGAGGGACCGGCTCCCCGATAAGACCTCTGTTACAGACGCTAAGCTGGGCGGAAAAGTCGTAGGCGGTCAGACCGGGCTGGGCCCGCAGGGAGTCGTGTGGAAGGTGAGAACACGTTAAACCGTGGGTGGAGGCGTATGTGAAGGCTAAAGTCTGGTAGCCGGGTTTGCATACTTCCCTAGCAGAGAAGGGGCACTTTGAGATGACTGGTACCACCTTTTTTGAAGTTTCTTGTACAAATAAAACAGTCACTCACTAACAGCAGGCCATTATCTCTCACCCACTAAGATTATAACTACTTAGAGTAAGAGGACAACAAGACCAAGACTGTAGATCATTAAAAGAGGTCATGATAATCTATATGTCCTTAATACTACTGGATCAATATTAGCCAAGCAGCTATACCCGGAATCTTGTTGGTTAATTATAGATTTGACCCAGTTGTGCCCACTTCATGATTTTGCTCTACAAAAGTTTCCCAAAGAAGTGCGCTTGTTGGCAACTCACCAGGACCCTCCCATCACTCGGGAGACATCTAGCGGGCTGGAAGCTACGCAGCCCCCATCCACCTATGCTTTAGTCCAGTGAGACCCATGTTGGATTCATAGTCTGGAGAGGTGTATGGTAAAAACTTGTGTTGTTTAAAGCCACCAAGTGACAGCTGAAATAGAAAACTAATCTATCAAATACTCTTTTTGAGTATAGGTTGACTCTTTAGCTTTTGGATGCATTATTTAATGAAAGCCTTTATTAAATTAACATAGCTGGCATCTAACTACAATAGTTCATATAACTGAAGATGCAGTACTAGCAGTAAGTGTCTCTCAGCTCTACACTTTCTTTAATTGCCTTTTTAGAAAGCAATTTTCAGCAGCAGTGTACTTATTCTTAGTTCTCTTTCTACTTATTCTCAAACTTAATTTTAATCAAAGAAAGAGAAAGAAGACTCAAGCTAGAAAAATTTTTGTGGATTTCATAGCAGTTGACAAAATAGCAAGAAACATTCTTTTTCATTCTCTGTGAAGGCGTCTTCTCTGAATTAGGATTATAGGACTCAAGTCCATCAGCATCAACCTGGAGCTGTGCTACCCTGGTGAGTATCTTATGGCCAAGGAAGTTGTCTAAAAAGGAGACTCACTCTGTCCTGAGACTAGGATAATTTGACCTAATTAACCTGGCAACTTCACTAATTAAAAACTACAATTCAACAAACAACCAAGATTCACTTATATAGGCGATACTTTATAAAGCACTTTTTTTTTTTATCTGTCATGGTTGTTCATATAACTTCTATTTCCTTGTAACATGCCAAAGTTTCAAATCTCTCCCTTAGGTTTCTTGGACATTCACATCAGATGTAAGAAAAAAATAAGCAAGAAAAATGTCTTAGCTGCCTTTTTATTTTTGTAGTTTTAATAGGAGTTTTGTAAAGGTTGTACAGGCTTTCGGTTATGATAACAGAGATAGTAACACTCCGGGGAGGTCTTTGTACAAGAGCTAGCAAATGTCGTGCAGTAGTTGTTTTTATTTATTTTTTTGTAGGTTCCTTTTTTAATGGAGTGCTAAGTTCCACTGAGATTTTTCACTGGAAAACTCGTGATAGACTGATTTCAGAAGCAATATCCACATAGCATTAAGTTTCCAAAGAGTTGGCCAGTGAGTATGCAATGTGTGTGGGTGAAAGAGACAGACAGAAGGGAAGGGAGGGAGAGAAGGGGAGAGAGAGAGAGAGACAGAGACAGAGACAGACAGAGTTTTAAATTTGAAATCAGGGTGCAACAAATTGGAAGTGAAATAAGCAATCACAAAACCTTCCCTGGAAGTGTCCTGCCCTCTGCTTCTTGCTTCCCCTCATTTTTCAACCTGTTTTCTTCTCTCTGGGAGGAAGGTCTTGACTGCAGAGAAATAAAACCCTTGGTAAAACTCTTCTCTCCTCCAGTAGCAACTAAGCTGCTTCCCAATAATGAACGCAAATTTGCAACCACTTTGTTCTTTCCCTTCTCATTATAATGGCGATGTTTCTATTATCTAAAATTTTGTATTCTACTCCGTGTGACTTGTTAATTTCTTCTTGCTTTTGGATAATAACTTCTTGCTCTTGTTGGACATTTCCTGCTAGGATCTAAAAGTGCCCTCACCCCATGCAATGGTGTTGGAATGCAAATCCTTGAGAGGTATTTAGGTCATGAGGGCTCTGTTCTTATGGTGGGTTAATGATGCCATGAAAAGGCTTTAGATGTAGTTTCACTCTTTCTCATTTTTTTCCTACCTGTGAGGATGTAACAAATAACTTACTCTTTTTTACTTCCAGCATTCTGAACTATGATAAATATATTTCTGTTCTTTGTAAACCACTAGCTTCAAGCATTCTGTTATAGTAACACAAAACAGACTAAGACATTTCTCATCCACTATTAATTGTACTTGTCTCTTATTTTTTATAAACAACAAAAATAATCCTCCTTACCTTTCAGATATTGGATTCTCTTTCCCTTTCCTCCACAGATAGGTTTCTTGATGACTTTTGAGTTAATTTCAGGTTGGCAGTTGGTCCCCTGACTCATCACAGTAATGCTCATGTTACTAAGGGATGCTCTCACTTCTCCTCCACCAGCTTCCTCCTGCTCTCACTCTAACTAGCAGTTTCTTGATACTGTTTTCTGTTTGCCCATTCATTCTTTCCCTGTTTTCATTTTGTGTTCAATCCCTGTGTGTAATTGTTGGCAGGCAGAGTTGCATTTCCATTTTTGGCCCATGTCTTTCCCTACTTCACATCATTCTTCTAGGCAATGGAACTCTTGTCTATACCTTCAACTACCACCTCTAAACTGGTGAGCCCTAGTGATGTTTTCCTACCTAGACTATGCTTTCTTTTCTCACATGAAAACCCATCTGCCTATTGACCCTCGCCCTTATGTAGCTAATATTGACCTAAACCAAGTGTACCCAGGAATATATTTACAGTTACTCTGTATCACATTCCTTAGTCTGTTTCAAGAAAATGGCATCAGTAATACCATCAATGCAGCTCTAACATGTGCTTGTATGGGCAAGCTGGAATTTAGGAATCATCTTTGAAACAACCTGTGATTTACTACCCCAATATCATTCAGCACCTAGACCATATAATGTTTCATTTTTTAAAAAATTGGGGCAACTTAGAGAGACTCTGTCTCAAAGTGAGTGAGTGAATGAATGAATGAATGAAGGGAAGCATAAGGCTAGACACATAGCTCAGTGCTCCCTGAGTTCAATGCCCGGTACCAAAGACAGAACAAAAGGTCATTTTTATGCACTTCTTTTTTGACTGTTAAATGGACCAAGTCTCCCTCATGATAGCACATATTTATCATTCATAACATGAACCAGTTATAATTTCTGTTTCTCTAATTTTGTAATAACCATAGACAAACAACCATTATACAAAGTTTCATTAAATGTATAGTAGACACATCACTGACCCACATTCTTTGAGCCTAAATAAAATCAATGAGACCCAGAAAAATATTTGTGGAATGACATACATGGAAAGGATTTGTAAATCATCCCTGTCTGCCTTAGGGAAGAGTGGACTGAGTCCTAGAGAAACAAATTACAGACATGAAACCTCGGGTTCCATCATTTTAGTATTAGAATGAACTTGTGGTGTACTGCTATGTTTTAGAATGTGTTTCGTGCTCTCCTTATTATTTGCATGTGTTCCTCCTCGAAGATTCATGTGTATCTTCAGGGGTGGTAAGATCGGTAACACAGGCGACCTGACGGGAGGTCATGAGCCTGTCCCACCTCCCATCTGGCTTCCTGTTCCTAGAGTTCTCAGGGTCCCGCACGGACTCCTTCCTCTCACCAGACGCCAGATCGATGGTGCATCCCAATTTTCAGCTTTCAGCCTCCAACACCATGAGGCAAATACAACTATTTCTCAGTTAGTCTGCCTCCGGTGTCTTGTGGCAGTAAAAAAATGGACTCACACACTTCATAACATTAGATAAAGTCTGTATTTAGTGCTTACTGTAACTATTCCAGACATTGACTCAAAGTCAAACTTGCTTGTCAAATTCTTACAGATTATGAAACTTCTTGCAAGCCTTTCTTACCTGTATGGAACAGGAAGCATACATAGCACACAGAAAGCCAGTCCATAAGGGCTCCTGGAGAGGCTCTTCTGAGTTGCCCTGACCAAAACTCCAACTGAGCGCTGGAGAGCGCGCTGCTCAAAGTCGCTGTCTGCTTACTTGTTCTAAGGTCACACGCTGCACCGTCATTTTTTGGTCCTGTGCTGCAAGGAGCTGCTGACTACTAGACAAGGCCAGCCAAGGGGGAGCGGTAGCTAAAGGGCAGGAGGGAGAACGAGCTTAGGAATGTCCATCCCTCTCAAGCTGACTTACCGGCATCCACTCCCTAGCTACAGGGGTCTCTGTTCCCACTGCTTTGAGGTTTCAGTGAAACCACCGTCTCCTTGTTCCGGCCCTGCAGGGTGCTGCTGGCTTCTCTGCTCTTGCTAACCTGTGGGCTGCTCCATGTGAACATTCGCATAAACATTTGCCCATGTTATATTTTCTTTACGTGAAATGTTTAACCTGTATTTTTCAAGTGAGATGCTGATTGCTTCTATTTTTCCCCTATCGGGATGAACCTGGAGAAATAGACCCTCAGGAAGGAAGCGTGAATTTACACTGCTTGCATCCTTCAGCTCTAACATCGTGAAGGACCCTTTCAGGCGGAGTATAAGATGTGTAACTAATCTGATCCGTCCAGCGACATTACAGCATATAAATCATTACCTGATTTGTTTGAGACAATGTGTCAATCGGAAGAAAATCTTGGGGGAAACAAGGAGCCACTGTGTTTGATTGAAAAACAAGGGTGACTTTCTGATAGTGCTGAGCTGCTTACAGAAGGAAACTAAGCCCAGAGCTTTAGGCTCTCAGCTCCCAGGCAACCGGAGAACGCACATGCTGCCCCTGGACTTAGAGCTCTTTTTTATCAGGAGGGAAATCGTGGCTGAAGATCAGAACCCTGGGTTATGTACAGTTACTATGTTGAAAATGCAGGTTCATCACCGTATTGAGTTAGTGTTGAGCCATAAATTTTAAAAATTAGAACCTTGAAAGTTATGACAGGGACAGATGCAGTCAAATTTAAGAAGCCTGCACGTAATGCATCCCCAAATTTCTTAACAGCTCATGAAACCGTGTTCAATGGAGCTCATCCTTTTTGACTTAGTGAGCCTCTGACTTATTCCTCTGAAGATGCTTCCCTGAAAGGAGGCGGCTGTTTCCTCCAGACTCACTGGAAGCATCTCTCACAGCTTCCAGACCCATATGCACTATCTGAATCAGGTTACCTGATGGGGAAGATTTCAATGACTGCTCCCGTAATAAATAAGTGATGTGCCAAAGAGCTGCAAATATTTGCTATTTTTTGTTAGCAATCCTGTAGAACGCCTGCATGGAGATAGCATGTACATGAAGAAGAACGTAAAGGCAAAATATATCATAGGATTATACATATTTATCAATGTAGGTGTGTTTATTTAAGTGTGCTAGTTTAAGATGCTAAACATTGTACTAAGACTTGTGGGATGTAGGCTATGGTTTGTGTTAGCTTCATGACACTGTAACAAAATACCTGTAAATATCTATTTTTGTCTACAGTTTTAGAGGTTTAGCCCAAGATTGGGTAGTTCTATTGGTTTGGACCTCAGCTGGGTGTGCCTAATAGTAACATTATGAGAGAAGGAAACTCCCAACCTTCTAGGTGTCCAGTACAAATTTATGTTCTCTAAAATGGAAGAGTGAATTCTAGGAACAGTGGAGGTTAAAAGTAGAATATATGTACTGGGGGAAAGAAAGCTTCTGCCTGAGAGAGACATAAGGGGTCCTGAGTGGGTTGCTGAGGACCTTGCCTTTTCTAGGGGTTTTTATAGGGCAAAACCATGAGGCAAGGCAGGTCCACAGTGGGGAAAAATGGGACATCACCAGGTGGGCATGAGGTGGGATCAGATCATGGTCAACCAATAAGATCACAGGTGTAACTGCTCAGATGACATTGATTGAATGGGGATCAAATGGGGAAGCACGTCACGCAGCAAGCCTGAAGCTGAACAAGGGCTCTTCCTGGAGACAGAGGCTCCCTGGCCTCTTCAAGGCGATGAGAACCTATTTAGGACAGCAAACCCTGATGTGTATGCTCAGGGGAAGGTGGGAGATTTTGTTACATCTTTAGTCTTGAGGTCTGGCCCTCAGTGGCAGTATCTATCTCCCCCATTGTTGCAAGGTATCTGGTCTTCTGCACTGGCTCCTTCAAGGACCTAGCTCTTATCTGACTGCCTGTAATATTCCTACCTAAATTAGCTGTCTATAATAATAATGGCAGGGAGTGTGTGGAAAAGGAAACTTCTCATCTTATGCCCAAGAAGCCAAAAGTGATAAGATGGGTTGAGATCTCACAGTTCCCCACAGGGCATGCCTTCAGTGACCGCAAAACTTTCCTTAAGCCCCCACCTCTTGTAGATATCACTGTCTTGATCATATAGGGTTTTGGGAAACACTTATCAGAACTGTAGCATGATTGCTATCACAGTTGTGTTTAACTTGGCCATTTGGCCCAGATAATAGGTGATATATCTTTAAAAATGACTAAGATTTTAATAAATTTAATTAAATAGTAATTTTACAATAAATATGTTCTAGGTGTGATATATTTGCTGAATCCATGACACTTAGTATGTGAAAGTGAATCCAATAAGAACTTTGTTTCCCAAAGTAATGAACAAAGATTATTAAAAAAAAAAACAAACTCTATTCCATGCAACAGGAACCCAGAAAAAAAGCAGGGGTAGCTATTCTATTCAAACCTAAAATGATTAAAAGAGATAAAGAAGGCCACTATATACTCATTAGTGGAAAAATTCAAGAGGAAGAACTAACAATTATGAATATATATGCACCAAATACAGGGGCACCCAACTATATAAGACAAATACTAATGGACATGAAAAATCAAATACACAAGAACACAGTTATAACAGGGAACTTTAATATCTCATTGTCACAAAGAGATAGATCAACTAGACAAAAAGTCACCGAAGAAATAATAGAACTGAATCATACCTGTAAGCCATTGGATTTAGTAGATGTTTACACAGTGCTGCACCCTACCACATCAGAATACACATTCTTCTCAGCTGCATATGGGACATTCTCCAAAATGGACCATATATTATCCCATAAAACATTCTTAAGTAAATACAAAGGTATTGACATTATCCCATGCATAGTTTCTGATCATAGCACACTGAAATTGGAAATTAATGGCAAGAGAAATGGCAAAACCTGCATAAATACATGGAAATTGAATAACAACCTTCTGAAAACCATTGGGCTACAGATGAAATTAAAAAAGGAATAAAGCAATACCTACAATTCAATGAAAATGCAGAAGAAACATACTGTAATCTGTGGACTACAATGAAAGCCATCTTAAGAGGGAAATAAATAGCAGTAAATGGTCATATCAAGAAAACAGAACAAGCACAAATAAACAACGTAATACTTCATCTCAAGCTTCTAGAAAAAGAAGAGCAAGTTAAACCCAAAGCTCATAGAAGAGACGAAATCGTAAAGATCAGAGCAGAAATTAATGCAATTGAAACTAAAAAAAAAAAAAAAACAATACAAAGAATCAATGAATCAAAAAGCTGTTTTTCTGAGAGAATAACAAAACTGATAAACCTCTAGCTAACCTCATCAAGAGAAAGAAAGAAAAAAACCCAAATTCATGCAATAAAGACTAAAAAAGGGGAAATTACTACAGATCCCATGGAAATTCAAAAGATCATGAATACCTACTATGAAAATCTCCACTCACATAAAGTGGAAAACATAGAGGAAATGGACAGATTTCTAGAAAAATATGAACTACCAAAGCTCAACCAAGAAGATATAGCAATTTTGAATAACCAAATATCAGTTATTAAAATTGAAAACATAATTAAAAGCTTACCAACAAAGAAAAGCCCAGATCCTGATAGATTCACAACTGAGTTCTACAAGAAATTTAAAGAAGATTTAATGTCAATACTCCTTAAATTCTTCAATGAAATTGAAAAGGAAGCAGTCCTCCCTAAATCATTCCTGAAGGCAAGTATTACTCTGATACCAAAACCAGGGAAAGACCCAACCAAAAAAGAAGAACTATAGGCTAATCTCACTAATGAACAGTGATGTAAAGATTCTCAATAAAATACTGGCAAATAGAATGCAACAAATCATCAAGAAGATTATATATCACTAGCAAGTGGTATTCATTCCAGGAATGCAGGGATGGTTTAACATAGGCAAATCAATAAATGTAATACAGCACATCAACAGATCAAAAAACAAAACCCACATGGTCATCTCAATAGATGCAGAAAAGCTTTTGATAAAGTCCAACACATGTTCATGATAAAAAAAATCTTCAGAAACTCAATACATGGTGTATACCTCAATCTCATAAGGCCACCTATGACAAACCAACAGCCAACATTATACAAAATGGGCAAAAACTCAAAGATTTCACTCTAAAATCAGGAATAAGACAAGGATGTCCACTATCACCACTCCTATTCAATATAGTTCTGGAAATAAGCCAGGGAAATCAGAGAAGAGAGAGAAATAAAAGGAATAAAGATAAGAAAGGAAGAAGTTGAATTATCACCATTTGCAGATGACATGGTACTCTATGTAGAAGACCCAAAAATCTCCATTAAAAGACTACTAGAGGTAATAAACAAATTCAGCAGTGTAGCTGGATACAGAGTCAGTACTCAAAAATCAATAGCATTCCTGTACACAAAATAAAAACTCACCAAGAGAGAAGTGATGGAAATATCACATTTCACAATAGTATCTAAAAAAATGAGATACTTAGGAATCAACCTAACTAAGAATGTAAAAGTCCTATATGCTGAAAATTATGCTATACGTAAAAAGGAGATTAAAGAGGAAATTAGAAAATGGAAGGATATTCCTTGCTCTTGGCTAGGAAGAACCAACAATGTGAAAATGGCCATACTCCCAAAACTGTTATACAGATTTAATGCAATCCCAATCAAAATACTATTAACATATCTTAGAGATCTAGAGAAAACACTCCTAAAATTCATTTGGAAACAGAAGAAACCTAGAATAGCAAAGGCAATTCTAGGCAACAAAGGCAAGGCAGGAGGCATCTCAATTCCTGACTTGAAACTATACTACAAAGCCATAGTGATAAAATCAGTTGAGTACCGGCAAAGAAATAGACCTGAAGATCAATTGTACAGATTAGAAGATGCAAACACAACTACAAAGATACTTAGCCACCTGATGTTTGACAAAGGGCCTAAACATGTTCATTGGAAGAAGAACAGCCTCTTTAATAAATGATGTTGGAAAAATTTGCTCTCAACATGCCAAAGACTGAAACTAGACCCATGCCTATCACCATGCACTAAACTAAAGTCAAAATGGATCAAAGATATAAATATTAAAGCAGAAACACTAAATCTACTGGAAGATAAGGTAGGTAGAAGTCTTGGAGACATAGGGGCAGGCAGAGAATTCATGAACACAATGCAAACTGCATGGGAAACACTTCAAAGAATCAACAACTGGGATCTCATATTATTGAAAAGTTTCTGCATTTCAAAAGAAATCACCAACAGAGTGAAAAGAAAACCCACAGAATGGGAAAGAATTTTAGTCAGCAACACCTCAGACAAAGGACTTATATCTAGAACATAGAATTGAAAAACTTCAAGCCCCCAAATTCAAAAACTCTCTCCAAAAATGGGCATCTGAGATGAACACACAGTTCTCAGATGAAGATATACAAATGGCAAATAAATATATGAAGAAATATTCACTATCACTGATCATTCGAGAAATGCAAATTAAAACAGCACTGAGATTTCATCTCACTATAGAAAGAATAGCTGCCATCAAGAAAACAACTGATAATAAATGTTGGCAAGGCTGCAGAGAAAAAGGAACACTGCTCCACTGCTGGTGGGAATGTAGACTGATGTAGCCACTATGGAAATCAGTATGGAGATTTCTCAGAAGACTAGGCTTGGAAATCCCATTCAATCCAGCTATTCCCCTCCTGGGTATTTTCCCAGAAGAACTGAAAAGTTCATGTCACAATGACATGTGTGCACCCATGTTTGTAGCAGCACAATTTGTAATAGCTAAATCTTGGAAACAGCCAAAATGCCCATCAACTGCAGAGTGGATGAAAAAGATGTGATATTTTTATACAATGGAATATTACTCAGCTATAATAAATGATGATCTTGAAGCCTTTATAGGTAAATGGAGGCAACCTGAGACTATCTTCATAAGTTAAATAAATATGAATCAGATTCATAAATATCACATTGTGTCTGTAGTGTAAAAAGTAATAAGAACTACTGGAGTAATAAAACCCAAAATGTGTAATTGCTATTGTAGAAAAGAGAGGGGAAAAAGTGCCCTAAAGGATATAACTGCATGTATGGATAAGTGTGTAATATAGATGACCATATTACTAAGTTTTCTTTGAATCATTGAATAGAATGGTTTTCTGCGTCAATGTTTGTGTGTTGATCCACTTTTTTGTTTTAATTTTGTAATTTGAACAACTATTTCTAAGATGACAATATGTAATTTATCAACTAGTGATTTCTCAATTTTTTTTGAAATTCTGTATTATTTCTACCCTTTTTTCTGTTTTCCTTTTTTTCTCTTTAAATAAAAATTTTTAAAAAAACCTCCTGTTTTGCCTAGAAGGAGCCACAGTACACCTTTGTGTCCTACCTCAGGGCTCTGCTTGTTACTGTCTGTCCCAATCAAAAGAGGCATTGATCATCTGTTGATCACAGAGGTTGTCATACTGCCACTACCTTGGCTATATTCTAATTGATTCTGGTGAGCATCAGGTAGCAATATTAGTGGTCTAGAGGGTGGAAGAAAAACCTCCATTAACTGAAGTTTCATTCAAAGCTTTCAATTTAGTGTGAATTGTTGTGTCTTGCATGCCTTGCTGAAGAAAGATGCATACATTTTGTGAAATGATGAAATTTAGAGGCAGCATAAAGCATAACATATTGTTCTGATTCATATTCTATGTATCTCATAGGATCACCACTTTTTAACCAAGCACAGAGAAGGACAAGTTGCTGCTGTAGTCTATGCATTCCTAAAATTTCAAATTGTTCTACTGTTTAGAACTTAAGTTCTATAGCTGCTACTGTGCTCTGACAACTGTGGGTGCTGTAGTGAACCTATAACAGATCAGCCAGCAAAATGATGGTATATCCTCAGGGCTTTGGGCTGAAATATTTTCTTCTACTGATGCAAATTGCTTACCACTAGGGTCTGGGCATTCATTGTTCAACCAGAAAAGGCAAATGCATGTGCTTTCCAAGATGACCTATAGGAGCCAGATGATGCCTGATTTACTACAGCATGGGGTTGACTTTTCCCAGTTACAATTCATTGACAAATGCAAGAAATATACTTCAGTCTGAATTTGAAAAGGTCAGGAAAGCAAAGGTGCATAAGTGACTTTGATTCCTTTTGGTCTCATGGGAAGTTCCCATGATCAGTTTATGGGAAGCGAACCGCTGAGGTAGCCCTTAAAGAGAGTTAAAGAAAATCCTTTCAGTGGGCTGAACTTAAGACAGGATGTCTGGTTGTCTCTTTCACAAGAAGAGAGATATCACATTGGGTGTAATGTTTCTATACTATGCCATTAGTAGAAGCTAGCGATTCAGTCTGTTGTTGAGGAGCTCGGAACAAATGTGATTAGAAGATCTGGGAAGGTGAGGTCTGAGAGAAGCTAGGTGGGATGACTCTGTGTATACTGTGACCATGTTTGTGTCATATGGGAATACTGCTGATACAGGAGAGCTATGCGGAGGTACCATCCATAATAAACTGATTAAAGTGATACATTCTGTGGATATCAGTTAGACACCTGATGCTTGCCCAAGAGAATGCCCTGGTGGGAGGAAAGCAAATGCAGAGATGGGTTCCCATCATGAGGCAGTTGTGGTTTGTTGTTCTTGAACACTTAACCTCTCGACAGCAAAAGCTAATCCTAAAACCCTAATAGGATCTATTCCCCCATGAGGGGTCACAACAGCCACCTGTGTGGTGGCCATCTGATTACATTTGACTCTTTTGTCAAAATGGAGTTAGGGGCAGGACTTTATATTTCCTGGAGTTATACTAATTGGTGTTTTAAAAAAGGTTTTTGTTTTTATTAGTAGATGTTTGCAGTACCTAGGGACTGCATTCATCACAGGGAGTCAGTATATGTACATAATGCATTTCAGCTCTGTTTTCATCATATGTCCAAAATATTCTGCACATACCACCAGCAAAGGCTGGGTGCACCCTCTCTTCATGGACTTCATTCATTATGATGATATACACACAGCACTGTTTTGACCAACACACTTATATCACAGCACAGGAAGTGCCTGAGGAATTTATTTGTCTTCTCCTTTTTCTTTCTCTTTCAGAAAGATGGCCCAAGAAAATGGTAAATCATAACTGAAAACCGTATCAGCACTAGCTAGGAGGTAGCATTGAGTGTAAGGCTAGGTTGCTACAGGATCCAGGATTTGATTTTCACTAGTGACAAATACTTGTCATTTTTTCTTCAATGGCTAGGAATTTGCAAATCTTAGCACCAAAGTGTAGGTAGAGCACACTGCCTCACATGACTCCTAGAGACATATTAACAGCCTTTGTTTCCCATGCTTACTCCCTATGAGAGACCTTGGTTTGCTTAAGAGCATTATTTCTACAAGGGAACACAACACTTGCCCCATTAATAGGAGTCACATAGTTCGAGCTCGTCTCACCAGTGAAACAATAGGCAAGTTGGTGATTAACTCTGGCTCGGTAATTAATTCTGACTACTTAGGATAAATGAGGTTGTTTCTACACAACAAAACTAGGTAAAAGCTTGGAGCCTGGATTTCATGTTGTGAGTATTTAGTGGATTCTCCAGTGTGTCTTTGATCATGTCGTACCCAATAGTGGCAATGGAAAACATACATGAATATGCATAGAAATGTCTCTCATAGTAGCCCAAACTGCAAACGACTCACATGTCCACCATGGATGAACACAAAACAAGTGGTGCACATGTATGCATGCCATAGAATACCCAGAGGGAAACCAGTACTGATGTGCACACCAGCAGGGCTGAGTATCAAAACCACTTCGAAGGAAACAAACCAAAGTAAGTGCTTTTGTTATACATGCTTCATTTTGTATCAACTGTACCTCAGTAAAGCTGTTTAAATCTGTCAATACGCCTGATGACAAGTTACAGACTATGATAGCTCTTCTCTCTCTACCCCTGTTAATTCTCTTGTCTGCCTTCTGCCGCTATTTTATTTAAATATCGTGGATAGATATTACCTTTAAAATTGGTTGAGAGGTCACTGGAATGATAGCTAGATAAGGAGGACTGCCTGATAGGTGGGGCTGTCCACTTTCATACGGAATTGAGATCAGTGAGTCTTTGTATTTCCTTAGGAGAACACATGTGTTTTATGTAGGATAGTCCTGTGGATTTTAGAATAATAATCTGTGAGATGAAAGAATGAATTGTCACGATGTGAATATGGCCAGGAGAGAGGCAATGGATACTAAAAAGTAGTGTGTGTGTCCGCTGGTGTTTTCACTCAAATACCTTCTCAGCACTTCTCCAGCTTTGGTCTGTGGTACAGATAAAGCCATGTTCTGCGTCCGTCACCCACTAACTTTTGGAGGTACCCAAGCAATGGGAACAACAAGAGGAAAGCCAGAGAAAAAGGGAAAAGCCGGTGCATTTCCTCCTCTGTGGCAGTGTCTCTGAAGCAGCTCTGGCCCTACGCAGTTTCATCTCTGGCCAGCGAACCCAAGGCCCTGCGCTCAGCCCAGTGAGGAAAAGGCTTTGGCAGATGTGACTTTAGTTCCAGTGACATTCTGGGCTCCTGGGCTCCTGGAAGACCATGCAGTGGTTTTCTGTTGTCGCTAATTTCTGGGTTGTCTCATGGTTGATTTCTTAATTTTTCCATCACTCATGTAAGCAATGACCTATACTAAATTCTCTTTGTATGATAAATAATTCCTTTTGTTTGAAATACCTGAAGCTGAAATACCCGGCTCTGACTGACAGAAGTGAGGAAGCCGAGTAAACAAGGGGACACAGGTTTTTGCAGTTTTAGCTCAGTGTGTGCTCTGGGGGCTACGGAGTAAACATGTTGGTTTTCTTTGATCTGGCATAAAGATGATGCCCCTCATGTCACACACACAAGGCCTGACTGTCTTCTGCCTGTCCTTTCGCCCTCTTCCTGACACTGCCTGCCTTATCCTCTGTCCTTTCACTCCGAATCACTTTCACCTCCCGTTCCGTGGAGTTACCGCCAATGTTTCTCAGCCAGATCTGGAAACCCTCCACCTCTGAGTGCTGAATTACTTTCAAGACCCATTTGAAGTACCTCTTGCAATGTGATACCTTTACTTGAACCCTAGGGAGTGATAGCTCTGCTCTGGGTATCCTGACTTTTTCATATTTAGGTGCATATTTATAGTTTCCCATGCAAAACATTAAGAACTCCTTGTAGATAAGGATTCGGTCACTTCATAGAGGCCCCTAATGGTGGATGACCAATCATTGGAAAATAATGGTGGTGCGTGGTGTTTGTATGAGGTATTCCTTCAAGGCTGACCTCAGATCTTCTCAGTGGCAGGGTCAACCCTTTGTCACCGAAAGCAGTCTGACGACTGAAAGTGTTAGGTGATAGCCTTCCTCCATTGCCTACCTCTGTATAAAGATGCAGAGCTCCTTTGGAAGGGAGCCATCTGTACACCACTGGGGCCTCCAATGACATAAAGAAAAGTCCTAGCACCTGCCAACAGCTTGCTTGTTTCATAGTTGCTTGTCTTCCTGCCCATAGGATTCTGGCCATAATCCCAATGAACAAATGTTGATCAGCCGGAAGGAGGACAGGCTGTGAAAATGGGATAAACAACAGCCCTCTGACAGGTTGGAATAAAGTGTATTGCAAGTCTTTGGAACTCACAGGGACGGTCACCTCGGTTATTGTGCAGGCCTACGTTTTGTACTTACTGGAATATTGCAGTTGCCTCAGGGGACGCGAGCTACTGTCCCAGCCAAACAGCTCAGTCAGGCCAGCTCTGCAGCGACAGTCCGCGGGAGCTGGGTCCTGGGAGGCTTTTCTCCTCTCTCCAAGGCTAATGTCTCTCGCCAGTGGATCTCCTGCCTAAGAGGTAAAAATGATTTGTAGAAACCTGTGAAGGCTGGGGGCCTAGTGCTTTTTTAAAACCATTTTAGTGATGATTTATGCTTTTTAATGATCCTGAAAGATCCATTCCAAGGTTTTCAATTTTGGGTTCTGCCGGTTTCAAGCCAATCTGCTCTGAACATATTGCCTTAGCAGGATGGGTCTTCACTACCCGTGTTTCTGTCTCTGAGAGATACCGGCAAGAATGCAGGGCGGAGAGGGCTCCTCTCCTCTCCTGCTCAGCTCAGCTACTCTGAATGAGAGACAGGTGAGAAATATGCGGTAAGCTGCCAACTTCAGAGGCCCCCTGTCAGCTCTGATGCTTGCCAGTGTTTCTGAGGGTCAATTGCAAAGTGTGTTTTGGCTTTGCCAGAGGGAGAATGGTGGATGTCTGCTCAGAACATTTCTAGTGTCTGGAAAGATCCAGTCTTGTGCCCCAGGCAAAAGGCATTAAAAAGGCCTACGATGTCACCTGCTTCAGATTGTATTTGCCTGCAGCGTAGGAGAAAAGTGAATGCACCGAAGAGAGCAGAAGAGGCAGGGTGGGCAGAGTAGGCAGGATGACCAGGGCTGCAGTGCGGGCAGGGCTGCAGGGCAGGCAGGCTGGGCAGGGCTACAGGG
>PVLA01015670.1:0-24218 GCA_004027455.1 Hydrochoerus hydrochaeris
ATTTGCTGATATGCACTGAACACTCACTGCTGTGCGGGCACAGTCATGAAACGAGATGCGTGAGGCAGTGAATGACGTGGACCATGCACCTGCGGTGGCCAGACCACACCAATGAGATGGCACAAAGGCTACGGGGACTGGCGCTCACTCGTGACACTGTGCAGAAGCACTGAGAACCAAAGCGAAGTGACAAAAGCTATTGCAATCATCAAGCTGTGTGTAGACCTAGAAACGGCTGAACAGAGGGAGGCCACATGTGGTTATCTGGAATCCCCAACCCCCCTTCTCTCCTTCTGTACCTTGTCAGTGCAGGAACATCAGGGGAGCCATGAGATAAGGCACTTAGACACAATAGGAGCCTCAGCCAGTGTGACCTCACAGGAAGAGTGCATGCTTTCCCAAGGCCTTTCTTCCCCACCCAGCTCCTGCTGTCTCCTGCAATGTTCTCTAGACAATGCTTTTTCAGGCCAGCCTAATGCGGTTCCTGAGGCTTCAGAGCGAATGACTTCAGGGGCTCTGAGGTCCAGAGGAAGAGACCGGAGAGAGGGATGGAGGTTGCCACTGGTGGGGAACATACACTGTGTGGTTGCTTTGCTGAGACCTGGCCCATTTCCTAGAATGCACCCTCTTCTACAAAAGGGGCCCTTTGTGGAACCCCAAGACCTGCATTCGAGTCCTGACTCTGGGGTTCATACTGCCCGGATGCGTCTTCACTGTGTCTCAGTCTGGCTTTAATGAACGTGGACAATGAAGACATTTCCTCTCCCTGATGTTTGCAGCGCCATGGGGCGAGCCCTTGGAGGTCACAAAGCGTGCATATAATTGTCCACTGTACACGTGGTGATAATGAACAGGTGATGTTGACCACTTGTGTGGGCAGAGTGGAAGGAAGGCAGGAAGGGAGGCAGGAAGGCAGGAAGGGAGGCAGGAAGGAAGGAAGGAAGGGAGGGAGGCAGGAAGGAGGCAGGAAGGAAGGAAGGAGGCAGGAAGGAAGGAAGGGAGGCAGGAAGACAGGAACGCAGGAAGGGAGGCAGGAAGGAAGGAAGGAAGGAAGGGAGGCAGGAAGGAAGGAAGGCAGGAAGGAAGGCAGGCAGAAAGGAAGGAAGGGAGGCAGGAAGGAAGGCAGGCAGGCCAGGATTTCAGAGGTGACAGAGCCAACTCTTTGGTAGTTCATTCCCTAACCCATCACGTGTACTTGAAGTTAGGTTTTGATGGTGCTGATCCCTCACAGGGTCCTGGGGCTGACCTGGCCTCTGTCCTGCTGCCCCCCACAGGGCCATCTTGCCTTACCTTCCCTCCTGCTGGCCTAGGACCCCACCCCTCCTGCCTCTTTCCTGGTTCTACCTCCAGCTCTGGCTTTCTTCCCGCTCTACTCTTCTCTGATTCTCCCTTTACTCGGACCCCTGCTGCTTGTGCCAGAGGGCAGAAGGCTTCAGAAGCTGCTTGCTCCTGCTCTCCTGAGGGTGTCCCGGTCCGTATTAATGAACTCCTGCGGCTGCATCTAGCCTGGCTGCCAGTGTGTGAGGCACCTGTGCTCTGCAGGGTCCCTTCAGGAGCCGCAGTGCCGTGCCAGCGGTCCAGGTGCGGGGGGCGCCTGCAGCCCTTCCTCCACACCGCGGGGAGCACAGAGAAGGGGGCTTGGACTTCATCCAAACACGGGATCCACAGTGAATCCCCTGTGAAACAGGGTGGGGTTGGGAGGACAATGAGAGGTGAGGTGTTCAGTTACAGATCCCCTAAAATGTAACCCATTAATCCGAATAACCAGCAGGTATTCATAAACCGTGTAGAGCCCGACCGACCCCAGCCTGTGTTACTCAGCCCTGACTGCTGAAACCACACTCCCCTGACAGCTGGCTTCCGGCAGCAGACATCTGCTTTCTCGCAGTTCCAGAGGCTGGAAAGTCCAAAGTCAAGGTGCTGGCCAGGTGGTTCCCCCCAGGGACCTGGGTTTGAGGCTGCACCCCCCGGCTGTCTCCTTGCAGGTTCGTCCTCCACCTGTGTTCTGGGGTGTCTCTGTGCACCCACATTTTCTCTCACGAGACACCAGACAGATTGGATGTTATAGCCCCACCCTGATGGTCTTCTCGGGGAGGCCCTATTTTAGTGAACAGCTCTTTGTCTCTTGTTAATCTGCTTTTTCTTACAGGAGTCCACTCTAAGTTTACACGGGCCCAGAATATTATTTATCCTAGCTGACTTCCCCATCCTCCAAGGGTTTGCAGATGCTTTGGGGAAGAGGCGGGGGGGGGGTAGCTAATAGGTGGGCGGGGAGAGCGGAGAGTGTGGGGTAGGGCTTGGTGGAGAGGGCTGGGGTTGGTCTCACTGTTCTGGGGGGCAGCTGATGGTAGGAGGAAGGGCTGGGCCGGAGGAGGTTCTGCGATGTCTGAAAACATCGTGGGAGAAACGGAATGTTCACATGTTCCTTTAACTGTGTTGTTAGCCGAGCGTGTCAGCCGAACTGTGCACTGTTAGAGATGTGACGAGGGATAATGGCAACTATTTTCCTTCAGGAATTTTCCAGCTACCAAGAATGGGATTTTTTTTTTATCAAATCCTTCCAGCCTGCAGAACCCATGACCAGTGAACCGAAGAGGAATTGAGAGATGGGAGAGGGAGACGTGGCTGGAGGAAGTTGGTGGGAACCTAACTGGATGGTGAGAACCAGGCTAGATTGGGAGGGGCAGGGGGCGTGGGGCGCCCGCGCTGATCCGGGACGGGCTCTGGTCCTCTACTTGCTCGCCAAGTTGATCACAAGAATGGAACTAAAAATCACCGAGATATTTAGTGATAAAATGTGCCTCTTTTGGTGAAGTGCGTTTCTAACTTTAAATATGAAATTACCTGCCTCCAGCAGAGCTTCTTTGGTGTTCGTGTCATTATGGGGAATGAAAAATAGGAGCACAAAGCAGTTTTTGAAATTGTTGAAGTTAACAGCACTGTCTCCCATTGTGGCAAATAACTTCACCACCAGAACATCTTAAAATGTTCTAGCAGAAAGGCCGCAAAAGTCAATAAGCGGGTTGGTAATGGAGGTTAATACGGTGTGACCTTTTAAAATTTCTAGATAATTTTTCTTTGCATTGAAATGAATTCACATGAAGGGCACAAAAGGGGGCTGTCACCTGGAGAATCACGCTGTTAAGTCATGGGCGAGGGGGTACTTTCAGAGTGTCCGTCTATTTCCTTTCCCTGCTAAAGGACGGAGTCTTTCCCGCTGCTGAAATAAGCTGACAACAGATAGATCAGCAGCAGAAGAGAACATATAAATCTGTTTATGGTCACATATGCATGGGTGCCATACAAAATATGGAACTCCAAGAAGGGCCAGACGGGGGAGACCCCAATGGGCACTGTGTGTTGGCCAGTTTTGCATCACTGTGAAGTAATCTACTGAGAAAGAGGAAAGTGTTAGGGCAAAATGAGATGCAACCAAGACCACCGAGTCAGGTGAAGCTGACACCCCAAGGGAAGTTTATTCCAGCCTGGGTGCAGGTGGGCCAAGGAAGATAAGACTTTGGCCCTGAGCAATAGGCATGGGAAGGTTTCATAGCGGTGTTTGGATAGGGGAGGGATACGGAAAGGAGGAATGTAAAATTTTTAATCTGGGTCTGGAGGAGCTGGGAGTCTTGGTGACACCCATATCTTGCTGGTGTGGCTGCATAAGGCAAATGATTGTTCATTTCCTTTTGCAAGTTCTGAGTCTCTGTTATCTCTGAATCTCTGCAGCTGCTGTCCACAGATTTACTCCAGGAGTTTTCTCTTCTCTGTCCAGGTGGGGATCTAACAGAAAGACTTATTCTGGCTTTACAGTTTTGGAAGTTTCAGTCCATGGCTTCTGAGTTTCTTGTTAATCTGCTTTTTGGAATAATGTATTAGAGGAGAACCCTTTACCTCACAGCTGCTGGGAAGCAAAGAGAAACGAGAAGGAGTTGGGCCCCCAAAATCCCCTGCACAAAGGCACCCACTAGGTGCCACTAGGTGCCCCTTCCAAAGGTCCCCTGAGCTCCCAATAGCTCCAGACTAGGGACTTCTGTAGTACAAGGGGCTTTGGGGGACCCTCAGGTCCACACTACAGCCCTCTTCACAGGGAAAAGGGAGGTGTAGCAGGTCATTTTCCAGGGACATGAATGAGCTCGGAGGAGAGAAAGTGGGTCTGGGACAAATTTCCTCAAGTGCAACTGTCATGCTTGATTTCCAGTGTCTTCTCTGGTGGTTCATCCTCCCTAATTAGTGAGGTTTCCTAACAATGGGGTTCCGTCCTCCGGGAAGGCACCACTCTTCAGGCTGATAAGGGACATCAGAGAAAACCTCGCCTAGGGCTTCCGAGATCAAACATGATCAAGAGATGGTTGAGGATGGGTACTGTTTTCTGAGTCCCACATCTGTTTGTCCCTCCAGGGCAAGGATTAGAGAAGAAAAGAGATAAGCAGACTGTCACCTGTGCCAAACCTGTGTGGGGTAAATCTTGCTTCAGGCTCCTCACTGGGCTATTTTAGACCTGTAGTTGAATTCTTTCTCCAATCAGTAAGCTAATTACTCAATATCCTCTGTTGTTTTTTTTTAAACATCAACTCTTCATCCTGACTCCCTTTGGTTTGTCTGCTTAAATCTTAGATTCCGAAAATCTCTTTGAAGCCGAGGTAGCCATCACCTAGAACTCCAGTTAATAGTGGCTGAAGTGTCGTGCTGGGGAGAGATACATTTGCTAAGCAGGACTTTATCCAGAAACAGAGTGATCATTCAGGAGAATCTTATTCCTGTTTCTTGGAAATGGCCCATTAGCTTTGATTGCAGAAATTTTGCAAGATTTTTTCTATTTCATCAACACTAGAGCAAGTCTGTCTGGGCAGAATGGGACATTCATGGAAACCTTTATGAAATGTTCTTGAACAGCTGAAGAATGAACAGTTCCGGAGCCAGAGATCTCCTGTGAGTTTCCCTTTCTACAAATGGCAAGGTGTCACCATGCAGCCACCACTAACCCTTGCAGAAAACCAAGGTATTTCGAGGGCTTTGTAAAGCTTTTCTGGTACAGGGTAGGCTTTGCATGGTGTGGTACATCGTTACTGTTAGGCTATCAGCGTTATGTGCACTAGATGTAGATTGTAATGCTCCATTCAGATGTTCCCTCCAGCTGAGAATGAGCTTCTCTTTATCAAGCAGCAGTACTGCACAATTCACTTTCACCTTAAAAAGGAAGATTTGCAGAAAAAGTGACCAACCCTCAATTCACCGAGCTAATTGTGCTTCCATTCCTGCTGCTCTGAGAGCACTGAGCCCAGCCTGCCTGGCCCTGTAAGCCTCTTGCTAATACTCTGTTTCTTTTCATTTCCAAAGCAATCAGTTTGTCACCGACTGATTAGCAGGGGTTCTGTTCCTCACTTGTAGTTATTCTAGCGGGTCCTGTGGGAGGTGGGATGGGTGGCCAGAGACTTGCACACAGCTCTGCAGGACTTCTCTTTGTGAGTTCTTTGGGAACTCAGACACGTGGGTTTTTCTCTGGGTCACCAACCCACTGCGGGACCTCCATCAGGTCACTCCTTGCCCTGTACTTCTTTCCAAGTGAAAAATGGACGTTTGAGCAAGTTGACCTTATAATTGCTCAGGTTCCTGAGTAGTTAGTGAATGCGTTGCAGGTCGATGGTTGTAACAGAAACTGACTTTGACCAATTTAATTCCAAGGAACTTGTTCGGAGAATTCAGAACCAATAAGGAGACAGAGGAGAGAGCTAGTGTGTAGTCTTATCAGGGCATGATGAGAATGATAACTGTACTCAATTATTTTCATTTTTTTCTTTCTTTTCAGTCTCACTGTAGGATCCAGGCTGGCCTGGAACTCACTATGGCACCCGGGCTGGCCTTGAACTTGCAACAATCCCCCTGCCTCAGCCTCCAGAGTGCTGGGATTAGAGGCGTGTGCCGCTATGCCTGGCTTCTGTTTTCATTCTTTTAAACATTAAAATTACAGGGAGGGGGCTGTGAGGGTCCTGACTGAGGTGGGGGGCTGTCCTTAGCCCGTGGAAGACTGAAGTCCCCTGGCTGTTGGCCTCACCAGACTTTAGCACTGTCAGCGCAAGACCGTAGGCTGTGGGTACAGGGCAGCCACCAGGCCTTCAGACACACACACACACACACACACACACACACACACACACACACACACACAGAGCTCACTGGTGAGGGCAGAGCCCAGCCTGGCACTGAGATCCTTGGGTCTCCAGAGAAGCCTGCTTCACAGCAGCACACAGAAGGCGCTGTCAGCCGCTTGGCCCCATCAACCATGTCGCACAGGTGTTGCAATGGCAGAAGGAGCTTTCAGTTTTGGAAGGCCCTGCCTTATCCACCAAGCACAAATGGTTGGTTGGAAAAGCCACAAGGATCCTGGAGGAGCTCATTTCACCTCTCATGGTTGCTGGAATTCAGAGAATGATGGGTCCTGATGGGGAGGTCAGCCACAGAAAACCTCAAGACAACAGGGGAGGTGCCGTGACCTGGCGTTTGGACCCCGGGAAGACCTCTGTGCCTGTTGACTTTTTTGGGTAAAACTGGGTCAGACAAACCTATTTTTTTCCTACCTGTTTTCTCCATCATCTCAGCACTGAATAAAATGTATTTGAAGGAATGTTTTGTAGAGTAAGCCTGATTTGTGCAGTGAGACAAAGATTAAGTTCAGAATACTGTCAGTGAAGAACCCCATAGCATCCAAAAATCTGATGGTATGTGTGATTGATGGTGGGATTATGGACACCAATAACCTATTAACCAAAATGTAACTTTAAATACCATCTTTACAGTGAGAAGAGGTATACAGAATACAGTACTGTTTTTAAAAAACATATTTCTCCGATATTATTTTTTGAGCACAGCACCTTCTGACTTCCTGGCTGTCAAATTGGGCTGCATCTTAGCTTTACTTGGAAGAATTTTAGTTATTTTTACTTACTTATTACTCTTTGTAAAATTTGTTTCTGTAGTGAGCGTTTGCAGTGTGTAATGATTACCGTCATTGTGGGGGAATCAGCGCAGGTATATAATTCACTGTCAAAGGAGCTTTAAAATAAATCCATGCACAGGCCCCATGCTTATGTCTGTTATCTATTATAATGATTCTGTGTAACAAATACTTTCCAAACCTTGGTTACACACAACAGCAAATACCTCTTTTCCCACAAGGCTGCGGGCCCAAGACTGTCCTGGACTGGGCTGTCTACCTCCAGACTTTCTTTCTTTTCTTTCTTTCTTTCTTTCTTTCTTTCTTTCTTTCTTTCTTTCTTTCTTTCTTTCTTTCTTTCTTTCTTCCTTCCTTCCTTCCTTCCTTCCTTCCTTCCCTCCTTCCTTCCCTCCTTCTTTCTTTCTTTCCTTCTTTTTTTTAAGACAGCGTCTTACTATGTAGCCCAGGCTGGCCTTGAACTCACAGCAATCCTCCTGTTTCAGTCTCCCAAATGCTGGGATTACAGTCATGCACCACTACACCCAGCAAGACCTCTTGATATGCAATTTACTAAAGCCACCATTAACTGAATGTTCAATTCACAGCTGAAAACATTCCTAATACAGTCCATCAATAAAAAGAATCCAGGTGCTCATGAAAATTTTGCTATTCCTGAGGAGAGACACAGTCCCTCTGTGCCTCTGTCACTGGGCGTTGAGGTGACCGGAGATGCTTTCCAGGCTCTTCATGTTCTGTTTAATGAGTTGGTCAGAAAAGTTGGTGAATGGGAAATATTAACATTTATTTTAAGGGGAAAAAAGAGAAGGACAGGAAAAGAGGCATGAAAGAAGTGCTCAGGGAGGAAAGGCACTCTGAAGGAAGGGAGAAGACACACCCTTCACAGACTGGGCCACCACAAGAGCAAGGGGCAGTGGTGGCGAAGCCAGTGGCTGACACCTTTGATGTCTTCTCCCTGACATCAGATTCAGGTTGTTCCGCTGGATCTCGAGCTAGAAGGTTGGCATTGGGTACCAGGCTCAGCTTACCCTCCTGTCAGAAGATTGGTGCCTGGTGCCAGGCTGGGGAGCTGCTGCTCTGCTCCTTGGTTAACAAGTCTCTGCGGTTGACAGGTCAGTTACCCCCTTGGCCAGCCAGGTGGCCATGCCCTCGTCTGTGGTCTCAGCACCATCCCATGATCTGCCTTATCATTCAAGGCAAGAAGAAGGGAGGAGAAGTGATCAGCGGATGAGCAAAATGCTACCCAGAAGTGTGGTGGTGCACCTCTGTTCTCCCAGCACTGGGGAGGCTGAGGCAGGAGGATTACTCCAAGTTTGAGGCCAGTCTGGGTTCCACAGTGAGTTCAAGGCCAACCTGAACTGCATAGTGAGACCCTGACTCAAAAAACCAAAGGAGAAAAAGCTACACAGCATATCATGACAGACATCGACAGTAATTTTGTTTCATTGGAGGGAAACCAGAAGACAGAAATGTAAAGCTAAGAAGGGAGAGAGGTACGGGGAGAACTCTGGTGTGAAAAGTATCCATTAGCTATTATTACATCCATTATATCCTGGGCTAAATATGGTGGTTCAGAACATGTGTGGGAATTTGGAGAAAGAAGATTCAGTCACCAGGAACAGTGTAAAAACAAAGATAGGAGTTGGACTGGAATCTGAAAAAACAGATTGATTTTTGTTTTGGAGACAAGGTTTTGCTACGTAGCTCAGGCTGGTCTCCAACTCGTGATTTTCTCATGTCAGCTTCCTGAGTGCTGGAATTTCAGACATGTGCTCCCACATCAGGCTTGAACTAGCTAGATCTTAGGGGCCTGATGAAAGGAGTTGTGAACAACTGTTGAGGATATTGATGGGGTGTTAATATAAAACAAAAAGTATGGTAATGCCAGAAACCGTGTGAGATTATGATGAGTTCTCATCAGTTCTCTCCTTCTGGTCTTCATGATTATCAGATGTGTTTTCATCGCTGCTCTGAATCAGGTGTTAGTGTTCACAGCAGGAGGTGTGTTAGTCAGTTGATCGCTTTATGAATGCTGCATAACAAACAACTCTAAAAACCTTAGCAGTTCCCAGTCGCGTATATGTTATTCTTTCTTGAAGGTCAGGAGGTCATCTGTGAGTCCACTGGATTTGTTAAGTTTGGCTGAACTTGGTGACACCTAGCTCCAGGCTGTAGGCCTTCCCCGTAGGGCTTTTCATCCTGCAGCCAGCAGTCTCCAGAGATATGTCCTTGTTGGGACTGAGGTCAGGACCGAAGAGGTCAAGCAAGACCACAGGAGCACGTCTATGCATGTGCTTTGGCCCAAGTCAGTCCCAAGGCCAAGGCCAGCATGGGGCTAGTCCTGTCACCCACAGGAAGGGAGATGGAAGGCACAGCTCACCAAGGGAGGGACACGTACAGGATGTTTGTATTAGGAGCATCACACCACCATCTACAGAGTCAGCAGGGAGCCAGGGCGCCCTTGTCACATACCACTGAGCACCTGGCCTGTGCCAGGCACTGTTCTGAGCACTAAGGCTACAATAGGTGAACAACTAAGGTACAGTTAGTTCCTGGTGGCTAAAATGCCACCAGATCCCCTGGTCCTCAAAGATAAAGAGGTGCTCTAGATGGGAGCAGCAGAATGATAATTCCAAGTCCTTCACTGTTGGGTGTCAGCCACCAACCCTTCACTCCCTCCCTGCCCCCCAGGTGCCAGCTGTTTGCCAGTGCCAGGGAGTCAGGCACAGGGGTGCCAAGAAAATGCTCCCCGCAAAATGCACATGGCAATTAAGCCATCATCCGGGGCTGCAGAAGCCAGTGTTCAGCTGTGCTTCTCCCCAGCAGAAAATGAATCAAATGGGCGGGGGGGGGGGCCTCCTGCCCGCTTTGCACTGTAATCCATGCCACAGAAACGTGGCAGTGATTGCTCAAAAGAGCTCATTGTCGATGGTAACAGAGAAAACCTGCGAATCCTCACATGAGTTTGCCCAGCAGGCCGGAGGCAGCTCCCTGAGCAGAGGTTCCAGGAAGGTCCCTGTCACAGCAGCATCTTGGTGATGGTGCCTCGTAACCACTCACCCCGAAGATGTGGACATTTGCTTCCTTCCCCACCCTTTTGGCACCCTGATGGCCCAGGGAGCAGAGGGGTATTTGGGGCATCCTTCCAGGCTGAGCTCTGGGCCAGACCGCACCCTGGGTGTGTGCTCCCCCAGGCAGCTGCTGGAAGTGGGGCAGAAGGAGCTTGGGCCACAGGCCAAAGGCAGCGCACCCCTGGGGCCGGGTCCTCTGGGTGCGGAGGGTAGGTAGGAGTGAGAGAGGAGGGGACCAGGCAGTCCTGCTACCTCCAAGTTTAAGTCCTAATCCAGGGAACGCGAAGATGCTTTATTTGTGTCAGGTCCTAAGACAGAGAATTTTATTTCGTTTCTTACCTCAGTGTGTAAATTTAAATATTTAGACAAGTGGCTCGAGGGGGCCTCCATGTGTCTCCTTTCCCTGAGCCCCACAAACAACACCCACAGGGCCTTGCAGCTCCGGGGAGGGGCTGTGGCTGTCTCCCCCCCACCCCCGCCCATTCTGGAACAAGGAGTGCTTCAGGACTGGCCCATTAATTCTGCAGACATGTGTCCCATCCCAACCAGCTGCCAGGGCTTTGCCTTCCAGTGCCCTGAATATTTACTCATTTCTCTCTCAGAAGCATGTTTTTCCCACCCCCAGAATTTCACCTACGCTACGCCGTGTCACTCACTCATTTATTTCAAATTTCCTGTACATTCAAAATGAGGCAAAATCACCAGTGTGGTTCAATTTTTCTCATTAACAAGGGGAGACAAGGAAAACTGACACAAAGACTTTTATCAGCAATGAAAAAATGTGTCAGCAAAGAGCAAAGAATGCGAATAACATGACGAGGGTGGGATTTCTGGGGACCATGGGCTGGGGGGAAGTCTGAAATTGGGGGGCGTGTTGCGGCAGAGGCCTAAGGATTCCAGTAGAGCCTTTTGTAAAAGCCTTATTTTATTTTGGTTCATTCAATATTTAAAACATTGAGTTGACTAATTAATATGACCAAGTATAAAATTACCAGGCTGACCCGAGGTTAAGAGTGTCTGGATAGGAGTCCAAAGGGAGCCCTTTGCAGGGCCACTCGGGGACCAGAGCGCCTCAGCCCAGCTGAGGATCCCAGCTGCCCTGACTGCCATTCAAGGCCTTCCCTTCACAAGCGCCTGGGACTCTCAAGGGGGCTGTGTCTGCCCCAGGGGACAGTTTCACTGTCAGTTCTGCGAGAAACGGAAGCAGCAGAATGCACACAACACAGAGCAGGATTCTGAGGGATTTGCTTGTGCCCCTGTGCAGCCTGACAAAATCCAAGGTGGGCAGGCAGTCAGCGAGCTGCAGGCCCCAGAGAGCTGATGGGACAGTTTGGGTCCCAAACTGAGTGATGGAGCTTGAGATCTAGGAAGAGCCAGTGTTGCAGGTACATTCTTAAGGCAGGAAAGAAACAAACAAACACAATGCCCCAGCTCAAAAGTGGCCGGTCAGGGGGAGTCACTCTTATTCATGGGAGGCTCAGCGCTTGTCTTGTACTTGTATTCATGCTCTAAATAATTAACTAGGACCTGCCCATGCTGCTCAGTTTACATGCTTAGCCCATCCTAAAATACTTTTACAGAAACACCTAGAATATTGTTGGGCCCAAACACTGGGCCCCTCATGGCCTAATCAAAATGACACATAGAATTAACCATAGTTGGACCACAAAAAATGAGATGGCCATTGCCTGGAGATCACTCTTCCGTGTCTCCTCCTGATTCCTCCTAGTCCCCCCAAGTGGATCCGTGCCCCTGGCAGCCAGGTAGAGGCCTTCAGGGCACATGGACAGAGGCGCCATCTCTGTGGCTCTGTGTGTGGCTCTGAGGAGTCAGGCCGAATCCTGGTTTTCCCTCAGGCTTCTCACTCCTCCCTTACGGCAGTCCTAGCCACATGAGATCCTCAACCTGGTACCCAAACTCACATTCAATACCTGCGGCAGCTTCCAACAGAGCAGAAGAAATGATCAAAGCAGCAGCAGCAAAGATTCTTGTACCTTTGTGCCATGAACATTTTTGAGAAAGATGCCTATGATTTTTAGCTGAATCCAGAAGACTTCGGAGCATTGAAAGATGCTGATTTTTGCTCCAGAGAAATTCTAAAAAAAAAAAAAGTAGAAGGCATTTCCAATTTAAATCTCAGTACAGCCCTGTAGAAAAATCCAATCAGTACAGCCCCTGCAGAAAAATCCACCTAATTTAACATTGATAACATTCACATTATTTGCTCTATTCCAACCCAATAAATATGTGTAAATATGTGTGGAAGTCTTTTGCTTCACTTTCATGATCAGTTGTTATATTTTTGTGAAACAAAGTGGTTTGTTTTTTTCCCAGAAACTCAGCTCCAGTTTCTCCCTTGAGGCTGTGGGAAGTGGGGGTCTGGTTTATGAGGTGTTGATGTGCAGCCTTGGCTCAGGAATTCTGCGAAACTGTAGGTGAGATGAATTGGGGTTCTTCTCCCAGCCACAAGGTCAGTCCCCTGAGATGTGGGGTGCTGCATATGAATGGGGCTCCTTGGCAGCTCTGTCCGGGCAGCTTGAGGCCTGGCACAGGTTCACTAAAGGTCTGGTTCTGATGGCATTCTGTGTTAGCAGGGTCTCCCCCTCTGATACCAGTTATATCCCAGTTCACAGCACTTACTAGATGTACAGTAAGTGTGAGCTGTGAGCTGGCCCCACCTGGGGGTTAGAAACTGTGTTCAAAAGAGAAAACTGGGTCTACCACCTGCAAATCACAACCCTGGATCAATCATCAAGTCCATTGTCAGGACTGGACCCTCGGGGTACATACAAGTGTAGTGGGTAAGACCACTGCAGCAGTCAGACTCATCCATCTCCAGAAGAGACTCGTAGCAGATGGCCTCCAGGTGTCCCCTGGCCAAACCAAGCATTCAGGCTACCACTTGTGTGTGGCCGTGCAGGTGTCCCCGGGGATTACCGAACATTAGAAAGAGGTCCTGGATGGAGCTGCAGTGGCTGTGTCTCCTGGGTGGACACAGGGGAATGGGCCTTATCACTGCCAGAGTCTGGGCTGGAAGCAAACAACACCTTCCCCTTGTGGCCAGGTCTGTGCATACCTTACTAGGGAACACCCTCGGGGGCACTGGAGTTTGAAACAGGTCTGCCTGGGTTGCTCTGTTACTGTACCTGCTGGCACACAAATCCTCCAGTAACCAAGGCCCCGGGGCTTTGCTGTGTCTCCAGCTGTCTCTACTCAGGGACAAAACACCCTAGGAAGGAGCAAGGGAGCTTTTGGGGGGAGCTGGAATGTTCTGTGTCTTTACCTGTGTGGTGGCTGCATGAGAGAACCCATTTGCAAAAACAATTATGGAGCTATAGAGCTGTATGTACTTCCCGTCCTCTAGGCTGTAACTCGTTATACTTCAGCTAAAAATTAGAAGACAAATAGGACCTACAGAATCTGGGAAGATCAACAGGCAAGATTTGAATTCTTGAAATGACTAGGGCAGAATATCAGAGGAGGAAAATGGTCTTCAGCAACTCGTACAGAAGCGAGAGAAGCCCTAGTGCTAACCCTGGGGCTGCTTCTCTGTGTAGTTTGTGGCTTTGGCTTTTGACCTTCAGTGAAAACTGGTATCAAGGTTAGCAGAGAGTGGGGGAGCTCATGGCTTCTCTAGTCTGTTCTGATAGAGGCTAGAGATGATTTCTCTCCACACTTGAGTAATCCCCACCAAATTACTTCAAGAAGGGCTGTGGGAACACAGCCGACAGGGGTCCTGATGAATTCAGAATTGGAAATCATTAGGTCCCTATAACAGCTACTTCAGCATTTGCTGTTAGAAACCCTTTACCCAGACACAAATGGCGGGTTATAAATTATTTATGGCCCAATTAGGGACATAATTGGAGTGATCTGGCTTACTGCCATAGCACTAATGTGTCTAAAGTTTTCATCTCTCAGTTAAACTTTTTTCTGCTTTCTGTTACACTTTGATATTCTAATCTGCTCTCCAGAGGAACTGTGAAAAAATTAATGCTTCTTTCATAAATGTGTATAAAATTGTAAGGAATCACTGAGGATCAGTGAATTCATCTGCTTTTGCTTCACTGAGCTTCCACAAAAATGAGAAAGAAGCACCAGGCTCACATCACTTACAAAGAAATGGCTTTAAGCTGCATACCTGCAATCCCAGCACTCTGGGGAGGCTGAGGCAGGAAGATCATGATTTGAGAGTAATCTGAGCAATTTAGCAAGACCCTGGCTCAAAATAAAAATAAAAAGGGCTGGGATGGAGCTCAGTGTGAAGATCCTGGGTTCAGTCCCAAGCGTGTTTATGGTGCCCCTTCCTCCTCCAGGGCTCGTGTGGACTTCCATGGTCATGTATGGGCAACATCTGTCTTGGTCTGGCGCCTTGTTTCTCAAGCGTCATGGCTTGCGTCCAGATGTCCCCCAAGCCTCATGGACTCACAGGAGCAGCTTTTTGGAGCTGACTAGATTTAGGGTGGGTGATGCTGGGAGATGAAGAGTGTGGCATTAAATTAGCCTGCAGATGGGAATTAGCGTAATTCTAGGTATGAATGAGGGAAGCCCCACCCAGAGTGGGAGGCACCAGTCAAAAGGCTTGTAGTCTCCATGAAGCAGAGAGAAGGGGGAGGCTAGTGGCTGCTGCTTGCTGCCTCCCCCATCTCCTGCCTGCCTACCATGGACTGTTTCTCCTTTGCGATGCCCCTCTGTCTTGGAGCCAGCAGACTATGGACCAAAACCTCTACAAATGGTGAGGTGAAATAAACCTCCCCTGCTCCTGGTATTTGGTATTTTGTCTCAGTGATGAGAAAAGCAAGGTTCCGGGAGTTCCGCACAACCCCTGACATCTGCTTGGCTAGCATCACTGCAGGCCCAGCCAGATGCACCAAGAATGACTGGGTCTAAGGTGTGGACCATGACAGCCCATTGGCCTCTCAGACAGCTCTTCTCTAAGGGGCCATTGCTGTGGGGTGGCTCAAAGTTCATCTTCTGGTTACCCCAGAGGTGATGGGACTTGTGCCCACAAACCCCAGAGAGGCTGGCCTGGCAGAGCAGCATGGAGAATGCCGCTGATTCCATTTGGTCTCTGTCACCCGCCTGCCTGCAGGGAGCTGGGTAAGGGCAGTGAGTGTGGTCTGGATGGAGGAAGTTTCCCCACGCTATCCTGGGTGATTCTGTCACCATCCCTGGAGAGGACCTCGGGCTGGGCTGTGCAGGTCCTCCATGTCCATGTCAGCCCTGCCTCTGAAGCCCTGCCCTTTCCCACACTCCCATAGCTATGCAAGTCTGTCCCTCCCAAGCCGCCTCTCTCTGTCTCAGTCTGTCTTTCATTCTCTCTCTATACCTCTCTCTTCTCTCTCTCTCTCTCTCTCTTTTTTGATAGAGTCTCACTAAATATTTCAGGCTAGACCTGAGCTCACAATGTAGCCCAGGCTGGCCTCAAACTTGAGGTGATCTTCTTTGCTTCAGCTTTTAAGTGCTGACATTGCAGGTGTGCGCCACCATGCCTGGCTTTGTGTGAAGTTCCCCGGCGGTGGAGCCTCTCCCAGGATGTTGCCTCACTAGGTTCTACTCCCTCCCAGGGAAACCCGACCCCGACCCCGACCCCAACCCTGGAGGCTCTTGGGTGTGGAGGTGTAAAAGCTCACCCCTCCTCCCCACTCTCAGTGAAAGACCATGTGGGCTTGGAGCTCCCCATGCAGCTGGCCTGGCAGTGAATGTCTCCGCCCCAGGCCCTCAGCCCACCTAGGTGCTGATCCTCCAGCTGCAGATTCTTGCCTCAGAGTCACCTTCCAAAAAGCCTTTTCAGAGACCCTTTCCACAGTGCTGGTTATGATACCCGGGCAGCGAGCCCCCTGTCTTCTGCCGAGTGTTTGGTTTGGTGCACGGCGGGAAGAGAGAACAAGAGACAACACAGTCCTCAGCCCTAGGGCTTCCTGATGTGACCAGAAAACAGTAGGGAGTTTCTGTGCTCCAATCTGCATCAAAGGACAGGACAAGGACAAGCCCGAATGCATCAAGAACAAGCTCCACACTCAACTTATAGTTTGTGGTCCCCAAAAAACCTGGCACCAGAACATTGCCACTCCGATCCTAAGCCTAAACTGACTTAGCAGTGTATGCTTCAGAGTTAAACCAGCAGCTGAAAATGGTCATTTTCTTTTTCATGCTTTCAGAAGAGACCCCTCTGTTTTGGTCCCGTGTATACAAGGGAGTCTGTCTGGACTCCTGGCCATATAACTTTCCTACCTGCATGACCCTGGAAAAGTTACCCGACTTCTTCATGCTTTGGATTCCTCATCCATAGGATAAAATACAGATCACCTTCTTCATAGGTCCTGAATGAGAAGGCAACCAGGAGCCCACACACCAGACGTGGTGTATTTGTCCAGGACATGAGTCAGTGAATAAAAATGAACGCTAACAAGCATAAGTTTGATCAGCCAGTTCTTCTTGTGGGACTGGGGTCAGTGCGCTGCAGGCTAAGCTTGTAGTTAGGTATTGAGTGGTTTGCTCTTTCATATTTTCACGCATTCACTTAGCTGTTCATTCATTCATTCATTCATTCCACAAATATTATCTGGGCACTGTGCTTGATGAACCACACAAGGATACAGTTTCTATCCCAAAATTCTATGGGGCACCATGAAATTATTTTCATTTTATTTTATTTTGAAGTATTAATCTTTTTTATTGGTACATTTCAGATATATATGATGAGCACATTCATCATAGGGAAGCTGACCTGCACATGCTGTATCTTAATTCCTCCCCCCTCCCTTCAACCCCACTTCCCCTTCTTACTGACAAAGGCTTTGTTTTCACTTTTTCCTTTTTTTTCTCTTTTTTTCTTGTCCCTTCTTTCCTTTCTCCCTTATTCCCCTTATTTGCATGCTCTCTCCCCATTCTCCAATATCTATTACACATGTTGGTCTTATTTACACCTTCAGTTTCTCCTAACAGAAACCATGTGATATTTACACGTGAGCCTGATTTAGTTCACTTAAGAGGGAGCATCCATTTACCTACCAATGTCTCAAGCTTACCATTCTTTATGGCAGAATAGCACTCCATTGTATAAAAACCATATCTTTATCCATTCATTAGTGGATGGGCATTTGGGCTGTGTCCAAGATCTAGCTATTACAAACTGTGCCAGTGTAAATATGGGTGTGCATATATCACTGTGTTATGATGCTTTGAATTCTTGCAAAGCAGAAAAAAGGAGAATAGCTGAGTCAAATGGAACTTCTAGCTTTCATTTCTTGAGGAATTTCCACACTGACTTCCACAGTGATTGCACCAATCGTGGAAAAGCGTTCCTTTTTCCCTACAGCTCTACCAGAATTTGCTATTGGTTCATTTCTTGACAATGGCCATTTTTTCTGAGGTGAGATGGAAATAAGTGTTGTTTTAATTTGCATCTTTTAAATGACCAGTGATAGTGAACATTTTTTCATATATTTATTTGCTGTTTCTACTTCTTTATCTGAGAAATGTCTAACTCATTTGAGATGCCCATTTTTAAACTGGGTCTTTAAATTGATGGGTTGCATATATATTCTAGATAGTAATCCTTTGTCTGAGAAACATCTAGCAAAATTTTTTCTATATGGTGGGTTGTCTTTTCACTCTGTTGGTGGTTTCTTTTGCTATGCAAAAACTTCATAATAAGATGAGATCCCAGTGTTAATTCTTTGTGATATTTCCTGTACAGTCGGGATTTTGTTCATACAGTCTTTGCCTACACCAGTGTCTTCAGAAGTTCTACCTATCTTATCTTCCAGCAGATTTAGTACTAATGTTTCAATATTTAGAGTTTGGGCCCATTTTTATTTTAGTTCAGTGCATGGTGAATAGGTCTAGATTTAGTCTTTGGCATGTGGAAAGCCAATTTTTCTAGCACCATTTATTAAAGAGGCTCTGTCTCCCAGTGAAGGTGTCTGATTCCTTTGTGAAAGATAAGGTGGCTGAGTATGTGTGGAGTCTTTTCTGCATCTTCTAATCTGTTCCTTTGACCCTTGACTCTGTTTTTTTCCCCAGTACCATGTTGTTTTTATCACACTAGCTTTTTTTAAAAAATATAATTCCAAGTTAGAGATTGCGATGTTGCCTGCCTTGCCTTTGTTGCCCAGAATTGCTTTCACTGTTCTAGGTCTCTTTGTTTCCAAATGAATTGGGATTGTTTTCTCTAATTCTGTAAGAAAATATATAATATTGGAATTTTGATTGGCACTGCATTAAATCTGTACAACAACTTTGGAAGTATAGCCATTTCCTACATTGGATCTTCCTACCCAAGAACAAATGATATTTTTCCATTTTATGATATCCTGTTCAATCTCCTTTTTCAGAATACTATAGTTTTGAGTGTAAAGGTCCTCTACTTCCTTGATTAGAACCATTCTTAAGTATTTCATTTTTTTGGATGCTACTGTGAAAGCTGTTGTTTCCTTCATTTCTCTCTCAGTGGATTTGCTATTTGTGTACAGAAATGGTATTGATTTTTGAGTGTTGACTTTGTATCAGGCTATGCTACTGAATTTGGTTATTAAATCTAGAAGTCTGTTAGTTGAGTTTTTGGGGTCTTCTATCTAGAATACAATGCCATCTATGAATAATAATTTAACATCTTCATTTCCTATCCTTATTCCTTTTATTTCTTTCCCTTCTCTGATTGCTCTGATTAATATTTCAAGAGTTATATTAAATAATAATGATAGTGGACTCATTTTGGAGTGAAAGCTTTCAGTTTTTGTCCATTTAGTATGATGTTAGCTGTTGGTTTGTCACATATGGTTTTTATCTGATTGACATAAAGACCATTTACTCCAATTTTTGTGCTTTCTTTTTATCATGAATGGGTGTTGGACTTTGTCAAAAGCTTTTTCTGCATCTATTGAAATGATATTTGGTTTCAATTCCTGCACACCTGAGATAAATCCTACTTGCTTATGGTATATTATTGTCTCAGTGATTTGTTGCATACTGTTTCCAGTATCTTACTGAGGATTTTTGCATCTATGTCCATTAGGGAGATTGACCTATATCTCTTTTTTTGGTGGGATTCTTCTCTGGTTTTGGTATTAGGGTACTGCCTGCTTCCTGGAATGAATCTGGGAGTCTTGCTTCCCTTTTGCTTTCGTAAAAGAGATGGAAAAGTAGCAGTATGAGATCTCTAAATTTCTTGTAGAATTCAGCAGTGAATCCACCATGACCTGGGTTTTTCTTTGTTAGTAAGTTTTTAATTACATCTTTAATTTCATTGATTGACTTAGAATTTAGAATTTTTATTTCTTCTTGATTCAGTTTGGGTAATTCATACATACCTAGGGAGCTGGCCATTTCTTCTGTGTTTTCCATCTTATTTGAGCACAGTTTCTTAAAGTAGATATTGATTATCTTCCAAACTTCTGCAGTGTCTGTTGTGATTTTACCCTCTTCATTCTTAATTACATTGATTTGGGTCTTTTCTTCCTTTTTTTGGATAAGGTTCACTAAGCATTTGTCAATTTTAATTAATCTTTCAAAAACAGCCAAGTCCAACTCAGTGATTCTTTGTATTATTTTCTGAGTCTCCATTTCATCAATTTTTTTCTCTGCTCTTTATAATTTTCTCCCTTGCATGGCTTTAGGTTTAACTTGCTGTTCTTTTTCTAGAAGGCTGAGATTCAACATTAGCTCATTTATTTGAGCTCATTCTGTTTTTCTGATATGGGAATTCACCACTATAAATTCCCTCATAGGACTTCTTTCACTGTGTCCCATAAATTCTAGTATATTGTATTGGCATTATGGTTTAATTGTAAAAACTGTGTAGTTACTTCTTTAATTTCATCTGTGACCCATTAGTTGTTCAGGAGGGTATTATTTTATTTATTTTTATTTTTTTATTTAAAGAGAAACAAAAGCATGTAAAGGATAGAGATAATACAAAATTTCAAGAAAAAGATAAACAATAAGTAATCACTAGTTGATAAATTACATATTGTCCTCTTAGAAATAGTTGTTCAAGTTACAAAATTAAAGCATACAAAGTAGATATTCAAACAGTGAGAGTGTAAACAGCTATACATTCATGAATCTCTACATGTATTTCTATCCTTTCTGTATTAGAGGGAAAAACAAAACTTAGCAAGATAAAACAAAACAAATTCCTATAAAAACATGGAACCAAAAAGTTGTATAAAACCACAGTACAAGGTGATCTACACTGATTACTGTGTTGTTTCTTATTATCTTCAATAGAATTGTCTATATCATCAGGCATAAATGAATATAGCAGTATAATTGAATATAGCAGGACATAACAATATTAGTAAAAATAAAACATGTAGACAGTATAAAACTTCAAAGGCAGATAATAATCAAACCAGCGTGGATATTCTAGTGAATCTTGTCATCTTAAGTGCAGTTGCCTATACTCTCAGACTTGATACTATCAATCATAACAGCTTTGAATAAAATCTATCAATACAAAACAGCAATCCAACAAACCAGATTTGATTAAAATCAGTCATGGCAAAACAGTGTAGGTTTTGCAGAGCTTTAGATTAACTTAATAGGAAATTAAGGATGATCACCGTACTATATCCTGTTATTTTCAAGATTACTGTCTGTGCCCTCAAATCTAGTACAAGTAGAATGAATGGAACAGAATATAATACATCTAAGCAGAGTAGTGTGAATAATGAGGGTTTTAAATACTGGTGCATTATTAACAAGATAGTGTATCAAGGCCATCTATGTTAGAGGTTCTAGCCATCCTTCCCTGCCTCATTTCTGCTATGCTATTTTTCTGCTTTTTTTTTGTCTAGTTTTCTCCTTCATTCTACTGCCTGCCCTGCTCACTGAGGCCTTTCTGCCACTGTTCCTAAAATCCCGGTATTTTTTTCTCTCTCTCTAGAATGTCCTTCAGTATGCTCTGTAGGGTTGGATTGGTGGTCACAAACTCCCCCAGTTCCTCTTTGTCATGGAAGCATCTTGTTTTTCCATTAATTTCTAGTGACAGTCTTGCAGGGTACATCAATCTGGGCTGGAGGTTATTTTCTTTCAGGGCTTGGAATACTTCACTCCAAGCTGTTCTTGATCTGATGGTCTGTGTTGAGAAGTCAGCCATGATCCTCATGGGCTTACTTTTATAAGGAATCTGTTTCTTTTCTGTGACAGCTTTTAATATTCCATTTTTATATTGAATTTCTGGTATCTTGATTATTATATGTCTGGGGATAGATCTGTTTTGGTTGTAGGTGGCTGGAGTTCTGTATGCCTCATATAACTGAATGTCATTTTCTTTTCCCATGCGTGGGAAGTTTTCCTTAATTATTTCTGTGAATAGCCTTTGTAATTCACCTGTATGTATTCCTGCTTCTTTGTTCACGTTTCTTATTCTTAAATTGCAGATTCTCTTGTCATCTTCTAGCCTTTGTATTGTTACTGCCTGTTTCCTTGTTGTTTTTAAGAGATCTTTCCTTTCATGATCACACATTGCAAACTTGTCTTCAAGTTTTGATAGTCTATCCTTAGTTTCTTTTAAGGCATTTTGCCAGCTTTTAATGGAGTTTTTAATTTCCTGGTAATCTCTTTGAATCTGATTCATGTATTCTATATTTTCTTTATATTCTTTATTGAATGTTTGTCTCCTTTTTTGTGTGTTCCTCCTTTCTTCCATCTGTATCTTCCTGAGAGATGCCTCCTGAGAGCATTTCTTTTATGACTCTACTCATATCTTGCTTTACCTGATTTAATATTTCAGTTTTGAGCTTGTCTACAAGGTTCCGAAGATATCTCTTAATGTCCATTGAAGCCATGTCTTATGTTGCATGTTTGCTGCCCTCAGTCTCCCTTGTTTTTCCCTCTTCTGGATCAGTGCTCTCAGGGTTCTGGGCTGGGGGCTTCCTCCTGCCTCTCTCTCCTGTCATGGTCCTGGCTTCCTCCACACAAGTTACAGTGCAGGTCCCAGCCCCCTTCCCTGATGGCCACGTTTCCTCCAAAGCACACTGGCAAGAGACTTCCGCCCTCTCCTGACTGCTCTTGTCACTGAGGTGTAAGCAGCGGCTGCATATGTCTGCCCCTCCCTACCTGGCCAGCCAAACTTTGGGGGCCTTCACCCAGTTAATGCTTGCTAGGCTCAGGGAATTGATTTGGGACAGCTCATTGGGTCCCAGCCAGGGGCTCAGCCCAGTCCAAGCAAATCCCATGAATCTGCTCTGGGGAGGGAGTAACCAATTGAAGTCACTGTCACTCCCAGTGCAGGCTCCTCCTGCCCGATTCCAACATGTCGCCCATTTGGTCGCACCCTTCCCATGGCAGGGGGTCTCATTTCCAGCACTGATCATGGATTAATGAAGGTCTCTTTGCTGGCTCCACTAGGAGGGTATTATTTAATTTCCATGTGTTTATGAAGTTTTTGTGGTTTATTTTGCCATTGATTTCTAATTTTATTGTGCTATTGTTTGATAATATGCATGGAATAATTTGAATTACCTTGCACCTTCTAAGTATGCATTACAAACTAGTTTGTGGTCCATTTTGGAGAACATCCCATGTGCCATTGAGAAGAATGTGTATTCTGATGTTGTAGGGTGGGGACACTGTAGATCTACTAGTCCATTTACTCAAAAGTTTGAATCAGTTCTGATATTTATTTTTTTGTCTATTTGATCTGCTTATTTGTGACAGTGGGATATTGAGATTTGCCTATTATAATTGTGTTAGTGCTTATTTGATTTTTCATGTCCATTAATATTTGTTTTATATAGTTGGGTGTGCTTGTACTTGGTGCATATATATCTATGATTGTTATCTTTTCCTCTTGGATTTTTCTTTTTACAAGGATGTATTGTCACATGCAATGCCTTTTCAAATCCATTTTAACATGTAACTCTCCAAGACTACTTTAACAGTTCTAAAAATATTAATTAAACAAGCCGGTTTTTCTTTGGCTTCCAACTTTATATTTGAGTCATTATTACCTAGCTAATAGTACATTAATAGGGCTTAGGACAAATTAAACTAAATTTATAAAGGAAGCTTTAGGGACATTATACCTGTCGATCCTATCAGAAAGAGGGCAATGACAACAGAAAAAGGAATGGTCATTAAAGACAGACATTCATGCAACACTAACACAAATCTGGATTTCTTAGTAAAAAACTATTTTACGACATTACAAGCAGAGCTCACTAACACCAGTTCAAAATGCTGAAACAAACAATAATCACTTCAAACATTTATTAGGACACATGCAGTAATGCAAACATGTTCATTTTAAAAGTATAGGAAAAAACAGGAATTTTCAACCTACAGTATACCTAAGTTTACATACACAATGAGTAAGATAATAATTTAAGTAACTACTTTATAAATACAATACTTATACATCGTAAATAACCACATAATTACTTTATCTAGCTGACGTTCTCAAGAATTTTCACTGCAAACCTAGATCATAAAAACATGACTCATGAACATGGCTCATTAAGACCCTAGATGATTAAAAAATTCACATCTAAGGAATTAAACACCATTGTAACCTAGTTAGATAAATATTTTCAGATTCAATACAATGTTAGTATTTGAGTATAAAAATATAAAGGTCCTCAAAACAGACTGAAAACATAAAACAGTAGCCCCTGGTAGAGGCCATTACTGAATGGAATGCTTTGCTGCCAAATATTTTATATGGCAAGGCAGAAAATAAAAATGTTTCCTTACTCTTGCTTAAAACTTGTGACTGAAGAATCTAATGATATACACAGTAGGCGAGGTATATAGAGTTTAACATGGACACAGTTACTCTTCCTCCCAGTTCTCCTCAACTGCGTCCTCCATCACTCCCTTCTCCCACACCGCAATTACCAATTAGACTGTGTGCTCGCTCTGAGCACAGCCCTCATCTTAGCTGACCCATATCACCAACACCTGCTAAAGAATCCAGGAATCTTTCCTAACCACTCGTTACAATCATCTATAAAATCTAATAAACTACCCCAAATAGAACTACTAATAGCTACAGGTAAAAAGTATTTGGGTTTTTCAGACTAAAATGCTATTATACTGAAGTACATAAAATTTGGGGTTTTAGTTTTGTTTTAAATTTTGAACATTAAAACTTTTTCACATTTGTTTTGTAAATCTAAGAATAACATTAAGTCTGTAAAACTTTTTTTTTTAACACAGCTTACCATAATCCCTTAGGAGAGCTTGAG